>KN484675.1:0-65381 GCA_000787095.1 Periophthalmodon schlosseri
ATTATTTTTTGGTCTAACTTTTTTAAACTGCTCTCTAAAAGCACAACACTATAGCTATCTCCAGTAACAGGGCATTGACATATTCAACCTTAAAGTGCAGTCATTTCCATTTCTTAGACCACTTTGCACTTTATCCATGGCATTTATCAGTGTGAAAACCCATAAATTGAGAGATATTCAAATATAAAATCATCTGTTCTTTTGGGCGGTATATGCACTGAACGGCTTCACATAAAGGACCAGACTAGCCTCTGCATGTAGTAAATGCACCTAATTGGTTTGTGAAGATGAAAAAAAAAATCTCCTGGCTTCTAATTAATGTTAAATATATGCAGAAAGGACTGGCCCTAACACCATTTACAAAGACACAGGGAAATGTTGTAGAAGAAAAATATCCAGGTGAGATTAAAATGTGGTAAATATAAAGACTAAAACTTCCACACCTCATGTTATACAGATATTCACTGTATTGGTCCCATAAACTTAGATTTTTTTAATTTTTTTTTTAATCTGAATAAACCTCATATATTTTTAATAATACCGAAATCTGTCTAGAAATGTGCTTCCAAGTTGAACCCCTATCCTTTTGAAAGACACTCAAAGAGTCTTTAGCGAGTTGTCACACTGCTGCCACACTCTGAAATAGCATGTTAGAATTATGTTTTCACTGTATTATTTACGCCTTTGTGAGTCAAATTTCAACTGACTTTTGGTAGAATCCAACTCTTTGTTGTATAACAACAGCAGTGCATCAATTATTCATAGCACAGTTGCCGCCACTAGTCTCATGTCTGTGTGAAACATGCATGCTCAGGACAGGTAACGTCTGCACCAGATAAAGCGGGAACAAGGAAATCCAGGAATATACCAGTAATGGGTCCGGGGGGAGTCGCTATGGGGAGGGGAGGGGCTAAGAGCTCAGGAAACTCGGAAAAAAGCCTTACTATTTAAAACATAGTGGAGAGTGGACAGGCTCGCTGCACTTACCTACAGGTCACACTCTGTTAATGGAAAAGATGGAGTGATGGACAGATGTGCAGAAGGAGGGGTCAAAGGTTAAGAGAGGAAGAGATGCCTCCCAAAATCTCCAACAAGAATTACCTGTGTGAACAGCTAGTACATTTGAAAGAGTATGGCGGAAACTCTGCATGCATTACCCCAACTCTTCCTTAATAAAATGCAAGTGCAGGACCGTGGGCGGAGATAGTGGGTAGGTGAAAACAGACATTTTCTGAGCACTCAAGTCACAAATGCAGGACCAGTCGTTACTCAAACAAGCATGAATATGAATCAATCCAAATACAACTTCTAGTAAGCTAATGATTAAGGAAAAGCATTGTAATATGGTTAAAGGCCCATAAAAGTAGATTTCTCATTATGGCTCCTTTAACCTAACACCACCATTCCAGTTGTAGCTTGATATATAATAAATTTTTTCCTCTATTGTCCAGACAACATATTTAAAAGTGTAACTCCATCCTTCCCTCTACAAGACTCATCCTCACACTACGCTCCACCTACACACCACATGTCAGAATACAACAGGTTCACAGCCAAAACGCAGCATGTTCAACCAAAACCAATAAAAATGAACAGTTACATGAAAAGTTACCTAAAATATCTTCACCTTTCCACTAGTTTGGAAGTACAGTAGGTATGATAGAGGAGAGACAGAGCATTTATATGAATTGCTTGAGACTTGATTAACTGAGAAGCAAAGGAAGCACACGGTGATTGACTGACAGCAGCAAGAGACAAAAGGTAGGGACAAGGTAAAAAATACAGTTTTCTTGGTTTGAAATAAAGAAACTAAAACTCATCATTCTAGTTTAGGGTTGTCAAAAGTCTCAAAGATCAGATACTAATCAATACCAAAACTAGATACTCATTTAAACAAATCACATTCTAAATTCACATTCTATTGTCTAAATAAAGAGTGTTTTTATTATCACTGTGGTATTGAGAATCAAGTCTATTCCTTAGTATCGAGTTTGAAATTTTAGTATGGTGACAACACTAGTTACTGCTGAACTTGTTTTGTGAGTCAGCACATAAGTCCACTCTCACACAGCCTCATGCATGGGCCAGGGCGTCTGTTACCTGTTGGTGATAGAACTCTGAGGAGATGGAGCAGGACGGATGACAGCTGTGGACAGACGCACATCCTCACACCTGTCCTATCACATTATAAACACCATTATTTTCAACACATCAACATCCGGAGCAGCGTAGATGCCCACCACAGGACAAAGACACACTAAACCTGCTCAGTTACACATGACGAAATATCGCTCTGTTTGAAATATGTGGCTAATAAAACTATGTTGGTATGGTTGAATATAGCTACACATCTGGTCTCACTTCAGGGAAGCCTCGACAATAGTAAAAGTATTTTTGATGTAGAGAAAAGAGGATATGGAGTGAGTGAAGTCTTTATTGTGCAGAGGAGCTAAAGGTCATTTTTGGGGTTTATTTGGACAGAAATCAATATGCTGTCTGCGGCTCCTTTAACTCTTCTTCTTCATAGTCTTTCCCTTTATGAATCCACAAACTGTTTTTCTCTTGGGAGGCCACACACTCAGTAGCTTTGTTTGGCACAAATGGAAGTTTATAAGTATTTGTGCATTTGTAAATACAATGTAATATAAATGTACAGCTTGTCTCTTTACAATGTAAAACAACTTTACAATTTAAAACATTTATTACAAAGGCAATTGATAAGATATCTTAATCAGACTTGTTCTATTGTACTCAGTGGTTTCCAAAGTTTCTGACCTCATTTAATACACCTCTATATGGGCACCGTTAGCCGCATGAAGCAAATCAAGACGGTACTTGATTTCTTGCCATGTTCGCTGTAGCATAGCCTCATCAATGGTTGCGATCGCATCTGTTATCTTTAATTGACGGACATGATGGTGGATCTCTTCCATACCTTGTTCTGTAGTTTTGTTGAGTCTGTGTATCTGATTTTGTCTCAGTAAAACATTATACATATTGTGCCTTCTCTTGAGGAGTAGCCATTTCTTAGGGGTTCATTCAAAAGGATGCCTCTTTAATCAACAGGATGCCTGACAAAAATGCAATGTGACTTTTACAACCACTGAGTACAACAGAACAAATCTAATTAATATATCTTATCAATTCCCATTGTGATTAAGTTTTAAAATTGTAAAGAGACTTTATGGACACCCTGTACTGTAATAATACATACATTTTTGATACAATCTTTATAAGCAAGAACAAATGTGTCAAGTTCATGTTTAAATACAGATGTTATGTGGCGAGAGCAGCAGTACAATAGTAACATTCATTGTATTAACATTATTTCAGGTGTTTTAGTGGGTGAATTCTATATAAAGAAAGGTGACCTGTTTTCTGAATGTAGACTGTGAGGCTTCAGACATTGTTGTAGTGTGTGCTTGTTGTTTTCGGTGGAAGGAGCGGTTGTTGGGGTGGGCAGGTAAAGGTCAAAGCTGACAGTCTTTTAGTGATGCTTCCAATGGGGTGCACAAAACCACACAGACATACGGCTGTACAAAGGAGGGGGGTGTATAGGGAGGAGGGAGAGTGCGTGTCGCCCATTGCCTGCGCACAAGTGGATCAAATGAATTAAGTAAATATTTATCTAGAAATTATTCATATGAAAGTAGATGCATTTTGAAATGAACACAGCACAGTGAGGGACATCTGCTGAGAGGTGGTCTGTTCTATTTCTGAAGTGAAATAGCAAAAAAAACCCCAAAAAAAAACAGACTCCTACTCTGACTCTAAAGCTTTAATAAGAAAGAAACTCAGAAATTCCTTATTATGTTTTTGTTGTATGCTCCATAATTTTGATTATAACAAAACAGAATCTGACATATTCATCAATTCCACAACAAAATCAACATTTCCATTTTGCTACTGAGAAAATAAGATAGACACTGCAATATTTTTAAAAAAAAACAAACAAACATGTACCAAGTTACACGCTCTGCTTGTTTTAGTGACTGACAGCTAACTCACTCACTCACTCACACCTGTTTGACCATTGACTGAAGGAGGCAGGCAAAAGCACAATAACAAGACTACGGGCTGTAACTGCTAAATCCCAGCCCAGAGTAAAGAGCACAGGGATGCTACTCTCAGAGGGGTTTTCCCAAATATCGCTCTTTTGATCCATTAACTCTTTTTCACAGCACTGGCTCCCAAAGGTGCGCAGTGCTTTGCAGACGGCCCCTCCTGTTTGCGCAGTCTAAATATAACTCATGAGGATACAGGGCGAGTGTGGGCAAATGCTCCCACGACAGAGCTCCACCACGGAGAGCTCAAGGAGTCTAATGGGGTAACTTTATATACGTCCTATATTATGTATAATCTACTCTTGTGAGCTTTAATCCATTTTATAATGTTGTTACCTCCTCAAAAACATACCTGGAGTTGTGTTTTGTTTCATTCACATGTTTTAGTAAGCTTTCATTATTAGTCTGTCTACACTGTCAAAGCTCAAAATGCTCTGTTCCACCTTGTGATGTCATGAAGCAGTAGTTTTCAAGTTAACAGCTACCTTTTACCTTTAGTTCAGCAGAGATGGGCAATTCCATGGCTGAAATCATCCAAATGATTCTAGTGAAGGTGTATGGAGTTTAAAAACATAGTGGAGCATTCATTTCATTTTTTTTTTTTTTTTTTTACCCACTACTGGGGTAATTTTGGTAATTTTTTGGGTATAAGATAAGATTTAAGCCGTAAAACTTTGAATACATCACTCCTATGACTCATTATAGTTACAAACTAAGTACTAAAGTGTTTCATTCTGCTTTTTATTTATTGCAGCTCATGTTTTTTTGGGTTTTTTTTACAATATTTAGAATAGGTTTTTGGGGGGTAATCTTGCTTTAGGGTTATTGTGACTGTGGCACAAATTAGTGTCTATATTATCGTTTATCATCTATATTTTCTTCATCGATATATCGCAGATCAGAATTTGTTATCATGACAGGCCTAACCTCTTGTCCCCCATTGTTGCTGTCAGTCAACCACAGCTTCCATTGCCTCCAATCACGTCTCAAGCCGTTAAAATGCACTCTCATTTATTACGTCAATCCAGCAAGTGTTCATTTTGACGACAACGTTTTATGCAGTTTTAGTCTGAAATGTTATTTAATTTTAATCAAAATTTAGCCCAATAATACAGTAATATAGTTTGGTCTTATTCTGAGTATTTACTCTCAATGACTTTGCAGATGTCCCTACACCTGCCCAGATAAAACGCTACAGTTTATTTGTTCAATAACTCACATTTGTCTGTGTTGGTTGAAATATTCTGTCAGAACTTTATTTTTACATCTGTTGGGATGTTTTAGTGAAAGCCTCCACTGCTGCTGTTAGTCAGTGTGTTGTCTTGAAAACTGGAAATATGTGCCTTTGGATTATGATGACATTCTCAGGAAAGGTCAGCAATACTATTACCAACCTTCTCTCTGCTGCAAGGGATCGGTAAAGTAAAACGCGATTTAGAAGAAATGTAAAAACTTGAGGATGAACAACAGAACCCCAGGAATCATGATTTAGTAATGAATCTTCAGTGATAGACATGCTATGATTCTTGCTGTGTACGGAACCTGAATAGTTTTTAGGGCTAATTTGTACCAACTCACAATCTAGTGCACAGGCTGTATCGGGCCACAGAAGAAACAAGATCGCAGACAAAAATAACCCAAACATTTTTATATAGCACTTTTCGACCTTAGGCACTCAAGGAACCACTCACCATTTCACAGACACACTCATACACTAGTATACGCAGACACTGGGGGCAAGGGGGGTGAAGTGTCTTGCCCAAGGACACAACAATCCCATTCATATGTGAGACCTGGAATAGCACCGCCAACCTGTGGGTAAGTGGATCTGATCGCTCTATTAATGATGTTTTATGTCCAGAGTGAGATTCGAACTGCCAGTCTTCGGATCAGAGGACAAACACAAACACAACTGAGCTACTGTCCCTCACCTTGTTCCTTATTCTACCCTTTGTCATGACTATTTCATAAACCTAACCTAAATAAACAATGAAAACAACATTTACACTGGCTGGCAACAGAGCGCATGACTTGAGCTGTCTATGGCACTTTTTCCTGTAGCCCTCCCCAATGTGGCAGCTTTTAACTAGTGCTCATTTGTTTTGCCAGGGCAGAGGCTGCAGCAGGGACACAAGTGAACCGCATCCACAAATGGATCCCTGGGGAAGGCAGAGGAGAGAGAGGCGGAGACCAAAACAGAAAATATGGATGAAACGGACAAATCAGGACATATGAACAGGTGAAAGAAGAGGCGGAAGTGTGTGGGTGGTAAGACTGAGAAGGAACAGGAAGGATGAGAACAAACACAAAAAAGAGGATATAAAAACAATTAAATGTTGCACTCACTTGTAATATTGTTAGAGGATGGGTTATATTAGTGTATAATAAGTTTGCTCATTCACTGTTTTGGTCTGTTCTAGGGATGGTCCCATAGGGGTTTTTTGAGCCGGTACGATATCGGCTATATTTGGATTGCTGCTGTAGCCGATAACCAACATTTGCTTATGCCAATATACAGCTTTTTAGCCCAAAGATTTATCTTAAGTTGAAGTAAAGATCATAAATGATCTTTTCACTTTTGTATAAATAATGACAACATGTATTTATTTGGGACTAAAATTATTTATTACAGGTTAATTTATTACTGAGCTACTGTTGGTAGAGTGTTTGTCCACTGATCCGGAGGTTGGCGGTTTGAATCCCACTCTAAACATAAACATCATTGGTTGAGTGGTCAGATCCACTGACCCACAGGTTGCCGGTGCGATTCCAGCTCCCACAGATGAATGCTGTCATTGTGTCCTTGTGCAAGATACTTAACCCACCTCACCCCCAGTGTCTGTGTAAACTGGTGTGTGAATGTGTGTGAATGGGTGAATGGGTCCTTGATGAAAAGTGCTTTGAGTTACTTGAATTTGGAAAAGCGCTACTGTATATAAATATCTGACCATTTACCATTTACCAGTCAAATCATACAGCTATATATTTCTCTTCTATTTCAATTTTTACACAATAGTCTGCTCAAAAAGACAAATCTGATACATCAAAGACAATCTGTGAAGAACATGGGGCAGCGGCAAAAAAAAAAAATTCATTGCAGATTTTTTCACGATACCGTTATGTATGAAAACTCTCAGATATTGGCCAATACAGATATTGGAACCAATATATCGCTCATCCCTGTTCAGTGGTGGAAGAAGTACTCAATTTTGTTACTTAAGTAAAAGTACAGATACTGGAGCAAAAAAAAAAAAAAAATACAAGTAAAAGTAAAAGTATCACATGAAAAATTCTACTTAAGTAAACATACTAAAGTACTTGTTTAAAAAGGCACTTATAGAGTAAAAAGTAAAAGTATTTTGTGCATATAATAAGGTCTTACAAGGCTTTAAATGTAGTGATTTTGATGTGCGCTGAATTTTGTTCCACAGAAACATTTGAATCAATCGTTTTTTTTTGTAGCTGTTTTTATTTGTATATTTTGTTGGCTAAAATTATGAACCTGTTAAAAATAAACCCCTCAGGCTTTTCAGCAGGTCTCAAACAATAATGAAAAATACTTTTTTTTTCAGTCCTGTTCAAAAATGTAGTGGAGTGGAAAGTACAGATATCTGCTCTCAAATTCCTTTTCAAAATGTAGTGGAGTGGAAAGTACAGATATCTGCTCTCAAATGTAGTGAAGCAAAAGTAAAAAGTATCCACCAAAATGTACTTAAGTAAAGTGCAGATACCTAAAATGTGTACTTAAAAATAGTACTTTACTACTTTTACTTTGTTACATTCCACCACTGGAATGTAACCACTGGAATGGACTGTTCTCCCAGTCCATAATGGACTAAAATGGACTGAAAATATAGATTTTTCTGCCAGACTTTTAAAAATATAAGTGCTGTAACTTAGAGAGACAAAAATGTGTATGTGTGTTGTGTAGTACCATCTTTTCAGCATTTATAGATATACAGAGAAAAATAGTTAAGCTACATGAGGTCATTCTGGTGCAGAGATCAGTGTTAGTCCAAGTAAAAGATCAAATGTGATAAAAGAAACTACTATGAATGTAATCTTTGAGCTACACACACTCAGGCTATGTACAACCCACACCCACTTTGATGAGAAATGCTACTCACTCTGCCACTGTGAAACATACAAAGAACATTTTCCTTTCACCAATGTTGTGACGTCACAATGATTACGTTACCATTGCGTGTGTATGGGTTTCTGATGATGCATTTGAACTCTCCGAGCCTCCGGTCCGATCAGCCACAGCACATCGCTAACACAGACCCTGTATAATGAGGCACACATATAAGTATTCCCTGGGTGCGGGAACATCTGATCAATAAACCTCATCAAATACGTCTAACTCATTCCAAATCAAATGCCAAATTCTTTCATCGAATGTTGTATTTAATTAGGAGTAGGGCTGCAACAATTCATTGGAATAATTGTGAAAACTATTAAAATAATCATAATTGTAATAATAAGTATTTTGATAATAGTAATCATTATACACATTTTATCACAAAGACAGCTTTATATTAGAGGTGTAGAGCTGCTTGTGTCCATGGAGGTGTTATTGCTTTGCCTGGAATGTTTCACAGTGTGGCTTAAGCCTTTAACCCATCAATATATGAACAATCAAGTTAATTTGCAATAAAAAACACAAATTAAATAAATGCAAAATAGATTAAGTTAATGTTATACTGCGGAACATCCTTGGTAAAGCAATAATATCTCCAGAGACAAGCAGGTGACGGACCCACCAGAAAAGTTACATAGTGTACTTTTAAATCATCAATAACACGCTTTGTAAACATTCAGTCCAGTCACCATGTTTCAACCTGTATTTGGTACAAAAAATCTACAGTCTACAAAAGAACTAATCGCTTGAGTATAGTCGACTAATTGAAAAAAATGTAATAAATAATCATTGTCTTGTCAACTACCAAAATAATTATTAGCTGCAGCTGTAGGGAGCAGACCAACATACTGTCACATACTCTCACTATTATTGACAGCTGTACGATGAACACAAACAACCCAGTCCACGCTGCAGTGTTCTAATCCCCCACCCACCACCAGCTCTCTCCATACAAACAGCAGCATGGTCTGTGATAAGGCACCTTCTGAGAACAGCACTGCACTGCCGATTATTAAAATGGTTACACAGGACTGAACAAATATTGATAACTGTACGGAAAAGTGTTTTGAAAGAGCGTGATTAATTACACAAGATGCAATTACGGCTGCGTGATTTTGGAAAGACGATTTTTCTGACAAATACTGCGATAAGATTTGTGATATATGTTTAAAAAGTAGGATTCTGTTTGAGTGCACACTGCAAACAACTCCAGGACCGAAGACTGAAATATGAACTGATAAACTAATACAAGAATCCCATTAATTTCAGAACATGTTTGTAGAGGTCTAAACGACAGGTGCAAGATTCTTCTATTAAAAAACAGAATAGTATGTTCTTTGCAAAGGATATTCTATTATCTAAACAGTTGCCATTTCCATTCAGTTGTGATATATGACGAAAACGTATTCTTTAAGAAACATATCTCAGAATTATTGTTATACTGATATTGTATCCAATTGAATTACAGAAAAGACATTGTTCAAGCAACCTTTCTTTCTGTACTGGATTATGGAGATGTAATATACATGCAGACTTCAGCCTCTACTTTGAAACCTTTAGATACACTCTTCCACTCAGCCCTTTGTTTCAACAGGTGATGAATTCAAAACCCATCACTGTACACTCTATGGAAAAATAGGGTGGCCATCGCTATCTGGCAGAAGAGAACAAACAGCACTGTACAAAATGTATTTATTAAATGTATTTATAAGGGACTACGACGATAGACTGACTCAGTATCTCACTTGTTTGTTGAACTTTTAATACAAGTAAAATGTGTTTATAAGGGACTACTTCATAGACTGCCAGAATATCTCACTTGCTTGTTGAATATTGATACAGAAACATTTAATACAAGATCTCATGATTGTATAAGTCTAAGGACTGGCCGCACCAGAACTGAGATGGGAAAAACAGCTTTTGGCTGTTTTACTTCCCAAAAATGGAACATATTTCCAGGACAAGCAAAACTGGATAACATTTATACTCACACCTGCACCTGTTTTTAATGTTTTAAATGGACTTATGTACTTATTTGTTTTGTTTGTTTTTTGTTTGTATTTTTCTGTATTTGAACATTGCGCTCTTCCTGTATAAATAAAGATAAACGAAAATAAACAGCTTGTGGTCACAAGGTGCCCCAGTACCACAATGGCACAAATGATTTCAAGGATTCTTCAATCTAGCATAACCATTAGTAGCTTAGCTCTACCACTGAGCCACTCCTGTATTACAAAACATAATACAGCCCCGCACCCCGTAGTCCTTTGATCAATCATAAAGCTACCTGACAGTTACAGTGACAGCTGGTCACATGATCAGAACCTACCACAGGTGTATGAATGTGTACGACCTAAACCCCAGGTGTGACCTCAAGAGCGCTGCCCCCCGGTGTACACCAGGAGCAATGTCACTGCCACTGCACCTCACAGGAAAACACACACAGGTGAACAGCCCCCGAGAGCAGAGGATCCATGCTGATGCGATTAGTAAAGAGCGGCCAGACAATTAAAATCCTTCTGATGGAAACAGTTATTGTCACACCAAAGACTTTCCTTCACTCAAACTATACAAGAGTGACAGCAGGCCATCTGAAAGCAAATAGTACTACTGCACAAGACAAATACTGGGTCGATGAATCTGCAGAAAATTAGTGAGTGGAAGTGGTTAATACAAGCTTGGGCAGGTAGAGACATCAATGAGGTGATGAAGTAAGAGCAGGATTAAAGGTGCACTATATGTCTGCCTACTGCGCTATGGAGATGTTATTGCTTTGCCTGGAATGTTCCATGATATGGCATTAAACCTATCAATCTCCACAGAGACAAGGCAATACTTTGGAACATTCCAAGCAAAGCCATAACATCTCCATGGAAACAAGCAAATGACAAACTCCCCACCAGAAAAGTTACATAGTGCACCTTTTGTTAAACGTTAAATTGCCCAGAGAGATTGCATATTAGAAAAGCTTTGGATGAGAATTGTTGCAGGCTGTGACTGGCAGATAATATTGATTAGACAGTCTAATGACACATAACGCGTTACATTTTTTTGCCTATGATTTTCCCTATATTTTTTTAATTTTATATTTTTATAGCAATGTTATAAATACAACAAACAAACCCTCTAGCCCACTATCACTTTTATTTGTAGCATGGCCCCAGACAGCGCAGAGCCTGTGAGAAGACTTTGAGTGTCCTCGTCTCATTGATGAAATTGACTGTTGTGAGTCTGTGCTGCAGTTGGAGATGGACAGCTCTGTTTTGACTGTTGTTCAGGTCTCCTCTTGGCCAGTCCTCTCCACTCCTCCTCAGACTCTCCAGCTCAGCAGCGGTTATTAGGTGGCGATCAATCAAGCCTTCTCCTCCACTGATCCTCTCCGTACACAGACACATCCACGGGCGGCAGGCAGGACAAGCAGAGGAGAGAGAGTTGGGGCCGGCCTCTGTGTTTGCTGTGGCATTGATCTCCCGCTCACCTCCGCACTAAGGTCAGGACGCACATACAGGCGTGTTTGTAGAGGCCCCTGACTTCGACCGTGTGACTGGTCAAATTAAACCTAGGCCACTGCGGGCCCCAGGGACAGAGCGCTCACAACAGGGGAAGCTGCGGCTGTCATTGTACAGAGGTTTTATAGGAGGATTGTAAAAATAGAAAAGGTTAAGAAAAGTTGTGTCTGACAGGTGAAGTAAAAATTTTAAAGGCCTGAAACCTGATTTTTACTGTCTTAAAATTGAAAAAGAGAAGTTGACGTTTAAAATGCTTTGCAGTGGTCCAAAGTTATTCCTCACTTACCTTATGCATTTCCAGCATATTATTATTCACCACAATGAGTTTATAAGTGCTTTTCACTCTCTCAGATCAGAGCACAGTTTTGGCGTGGCAGTAGAGCTAACACTTCATGATCGTCAGACAATAAAATGCTTCATAATTAGATGCAGACAGCACACAGCTGATTTATTTTGACCTCAAGAGTTCCTTATACAACATATCTGTGCTGGGGCGAGACAAATTTTGCTCAAATACACGATCCATACAATACATCGAGTACAGGACCTTTAATTCTTGAAATTGTTAGTTACTAGTTTATATTAGGAGAATTAAATGCAGCAATCGTTCAATATATATTTTTCTATAGTGGTTGCTGGTTCAGGAGTGACTTAGGGCTTTAAGGAGGGTACACACTAGACAGGAGTTAGCTTGTTACAACACCTTCTCTGTCACATTCATTCATCCAATGCTTAGAAGATGGTTGTGCTCAAATATATAGTACTTGGATGCATCAGACAAGACCTACTAGCAAGATTAATGAATCTTCACAGACGTACATATAGTACGTCTAAAAACGTACCAATAGTACGTCTAAAAAAACACTACTAAAATTTCAAACTCGAATTTGACACAAAAATACCAATTTCAATACCACAATCACAATAAAAATGGTGGCGCTATTAGACAACAGAATGTGATTTTCAACACAAGCTAATTGCAGTTTCTGTGGCCTTATACTAGTTCTGATATAAACCGATTCTAAAACTATTCAGGAAATTCCAACTCTGTCCAATGTATGTGATTTTTTCAGTATTGATACCTGTTCAAATGAGTATCCAAATTCAAGTATTGTAATTATTGGGTATTTATTTTCTTGACAAACCTAACGTGTAGACTATCTAATATAAACTGGTTTGAAAGTCTCCACAAACAAATTTTGGCATTTCTAGATAAATATGTAGACAACTCCAGAAATCTGAACACCGTAATATAAATCCACTTTTAACCAGTGCGAGAGACATGTTGCTACACACTGGCACAGATTCCACACTGTCTTGTCTACTGTACAGCCAATGAATGGAGCCTGTGGGATGTGATAGCAGAACACAGACATTTAAACCTCCCTGTCTCCTGCCTCTGTAGTGTAGTTTTTGAGTGTGTGTGTACAAAGTGTGTGCGTCCAAAAGTGTGTGTGCTTGTGTGTGGGATTGAGCCCATGTGTGTCTCAGTTGTGCTGTGTCAGCGCCTCAGACAGACAGCCCTGTTGTTGTGTTCCCACAGAGGAAATAAAACGGCAGCCCACATCTTCTCAACCCGGAGACAGCTCCCTCTCTGCTCTCCTCCTTTTCTTTCATCCTTCTACACTTCTTTACCCTCTCACATTCATTTCATTTCAACACATTTTATTTTTCTGCCTCCTCATGGGTACTTTTTTGCACTACAACTAAATATTTTTTACACCAACCAGGCATCAAATTATGACAGGTTTTTCACTTTGAATATGATAGTTATTGGAAACAACATTTTCCTCTCAAAATGTCTCAAAAGTTGATGCTTTAAAAGCCGGAAGAATGCGAAAAGATTGTACTGACTTTCCAATGTGTGATGATTGGCAACTGGTCAACTCAGTATTGCTAATCATGTTAATGCAGTATTTGATAATCAACTCCAGAATGCCACAATAACAGGTGGTCACTCTTGACCACGGTATAGCACTGCAGAATAGCATGTAATGGTTAGTGTAGTGGCTAAATTAGCTGAAGCGTGCATTTAAGGTGGTCCTTTATGTGAGATTATTAGAGAAAAGAGAGCATTTGTAACAGTCGGGATGTTGGGGGTGGATCTATGCAGATGAATGATAAACGACTTTGGACTGTAGCGACAGATGGGCAGGTACCAGTGGGGGGTCAGTAATGGACGCTACCAAGATCCGGCGACGCTTAACTACAATTATTAAGGCCAAGCTTAAAGCATATGAGATTTACGAGGGTCATTCTAAATAAGCATATTAAAATACAAAGTCAAAGCAATTGTATTGATTTTCCATTGTCCACTACATCCCATACGCTGGTTTTCCACCCACAGAGTAATAGGCTACTTTTCACTTAGAGTCGTACAATCTCGATCTTAAAGTGCAATGCTGCCATCTGCTGGGAAAATGTAAACCAGACACCACTGTTTTATATGTAAAATTCAACTATAGGTAAATATGAAGTAATATAATAATCGTCTATTGGCTACAGAGTAAACATGTCCTATTGTGTCAGATATTATTGTCCAGTTGCTTTATACACATTTGTATTCAACAGTGCTTCATCTTTTAAAAGCCACTGAATGCAAGATCCTCAAGGACAAACTTCTCTGTGATCTACTCCACCTAGCTCCAGTTGCCATAGTTACTTTATTGGTTCACAGAGGGATTATCTTTATAATGACTTAAGTTTCATATCCATTTGATTAGCTTATCTGTTTTGGTTTATTTATTTGTCTGCAGGCAATGTGACACAAAATACGAAGTTATGATTGACGTTTCAGTAATAATCTTTCAGTTTGATGAGATAAACTGCCTATAATTATTAAGTTGTCTGAAAATGAGAGCAAAGGTTTATGCGTAAAGTGTGGTAAGGGTATTGTGGCTCAGTGGATTGAGCATGTAATCCCGAACTGTGGGTCAACGGCTGACATGCAGGTCAGAGTTGTAGTCATCAGCTATTGCAAGACAGGTCTTCAAACTCAAAACAAGTTCAATGCAATGCAAAATTGCAAATTGCTGCTGCTCATCTATAGGTTTCACAATGATGAGAAACTAGAACTTTTGCCATAGTGATTAACAATTTAAACAAAATATTATATCTTTTGGATGTGAAAAAGTCCTCAGTATCTACCAGGAAGTCGAAACCTATTGTAATGAGCTGATATTTTGTGTTTAGTTCAGGGTTGACACATTCTGTTGATCTATTTAGGCTATGTGTTGTCGTTAATGTAACTGCTTTTGTATGTGACATTTGGTTGCTATGCTGACAAGTTTATGTCAAATTTCCATTCGTCAGCTACTGGTCAGTTTTGGGGACTGGCTCTGCTGAGTTGATACTGCTGTTGTTTTGCTGTTGTTTTGGCGTGGGTTATGGCGTGAATTATGGCCTACAGTAGCCCTTGTGTTCAGAAAATAAACAACCACAAAAAATTGGCGTGTTTCCTTACACCAAAACGCCACACTATGAATAAACAGAGGACCAGTAAAGACTGTTCAGTGGCGTTTGCTTGTCCTGTTGCTGCGAGACAGTTGTTTTCACTTTTCTTTGCCATGACTTTTTCTGAGAGCCCTGACTTAGTGATACAACACAGGCCTATACTAACACAACAATATCACTATTCTGGACATTCAGTGAGAAGTTCCAACACATTGCAGATCATCCTTCGTTGATGCTATCAGCTACTTCATGAGAACCACATTTCTGACTTGTGTTGATGCTTCCACACAATATGAACATGCCTAATTAGCATTCCCAGAGCATGGAAGAGGGGAGTGGGATGACAGTTTGACAGAGCCATGTCCCTGTGGTCTTATGTCAGCTATTCATCAGCAGCTCCCAGAGCACCCAACGACACTGCTGCAGCACCCCCACCCGTCACCCCGTCCCCAGCACCCACTACCTACAATCTGCATGTAACACTCAGTTAACGTCTAAACCATTGTTGTTGCTGCTGTTTATATTTATGTACCAATTCAACACGTGGTTACAGGCACACAATACAACATGTGGTGGATGTATTTCAAGATAGAATAATAAAAGTACTATGGAATTATTTAATCTAATTTCATGGTAGAAAAGATATGGTCATCTAGACAATGTATTTGAAATCAAGATGTTTTGGGCACATTTAAGACTTTCAGCTTCAGCCATGACCATGATCCTCCTAAAATAAAATAAAATAAACACTGTGATCATCACTCATTGCTCCAGTGACGTTGAAGGATGGGTCAAATGTTGCCATAGAGACGTGAAGTGACATTGAAGGTGATTTTGCTTTTTGTCTGTTGAATTTGCAGAAAATGTGAAAAGAAGAAGATAATAACAAAACTAATAATTAACGTCTGTGCAATTTTCTAATTCACTTGTGTGCAGTTCTTTTGTGAATATAAATAAAACTATTTCACTTTGCTACATTATGAACTGTTACGAAACATTTCAGCCAGTAGGTGGTGCTGGGCAGCCTCTATAACTTAGCAGATACCATTACAGCAGACAGTAGTACCCTCATGTCAAGCTGCCAACATTTTGTCATAATTAAAGATGCAAAACATCCATACTGAAACTATGAATTTCTATTTGGAGGAATTTCTGGTGGTTTATATTATACTTTTTCTGCAAGTTGTCAGTCTGTGTGACCCATATCGCGAACTTGATTTTCGGAGTTTTTGCTTGCCTTTGGCATAATTGGCTTTCTCACCTGAGCGAGTGCCCGCAGGTCTACACACAGCATAGATTTTCATGTGGAAACAGTTTCGATGCTGCGCTCTGGTTCTATAAAAGAGTGAGGCGTGAACACACCTCTGGATGTCACCGCTCTGCCTCCCTCACAGAGGCATCCACCCCAGAGACCACACCGGGCGCCGAAACCGAAGTTACAACTTTAATTAGATTTGCACCAGTTTCTCTGTCACCGTTAATAATTTGTAATTTATGAACACGTTCATGTGATTTTTGCAAAAGCGCCTAAGTGTAAAAACAACAGGTAAAATGCTGATAATTAAATGTGATCTATTCTTGCAATTTATGACAGTCACTGACAATGAAAAAAAAAAGTATATATATTATTTTCATATGTGCATACATGTTCATAAAATGTGAGTTAATGAGATTCTCATTATTGGTATTAGGCCTATATCTCATATCTCATACTTCGTATAACTCCGAGCTGTACTTTCTACTCCATATTTGCTGATGAATGGTATATTATAATTAATTCTGAAGTAGCGGCTTTACAGAGCCCTGCTTTACAATTTAATAAAATATCCATGCACTGCCATTCTTGATGGTGGTAAGCTATTTCTATAGCCACGCCTGCTCTGACTGACGGAAGAGAGGCTGCCAGTCTGCGCCATTGGTCCCTCCAGCACCACCTTATACCACTCAGGTCTATCTTAAAGCAACTACATTGGCATAAGGGTCCCATTTTGGTTCTCAGAAAAGTTCTTAGGACCAGCTGGAAGGTCATCGGGGCCTGATTTGGCACCCGGCCGGGCCACTCCTTGATCAGAATCAAAATGACTTTTCTTCATTCCCAAGAAAAAAATCTTTTCGTTTTCCCCTTGAACGAATATAGGTAATTCTGATCCTGATTCACTGCTGTGGACTAATAGCCTGTAGGAAAAAGGGCCAGTTGTGGGACCATCTAATCTGGGAGACAGTTGTCTGGCCTGGTCAACGCAGTGAGCCTGATTCACCACAGAAAAGTCCTTAGACTGTCTATGGAAATAACAAATGGTGTTAGATAACCTACCTGATAATAACTTAAATTGCCAAAAAGAGTAGCAGGAGGATTTAAACGGATCCACTACTTTTCCTGATCTGATTTTGCACATTTTGACAATCCAACAAACTTTTCTTGCGGCACAAACTCGAGCTAAGTGCTGCACGCTGTTGGCTCCTGCATCTCGCCGCCCAAAGTGTTGCCATCAAGCCCCGTGTTCTCAGTGTATCTGTTAGAAACTTTAATAGCTAACAGCATGGAGCGCCGATCAGCCAAGCACATCAGCATAGTGCGATCCAATATGTCACCGCCACGCAGAGACTAGAGGGGTGTGTGGCGTCTTGTTAGCGCGGGCTTTAACAGTCAACGTGATGGCAGTAATGTGGGAAAGACAAAAGGCCTCCAGCAGTGAGCTATATGAAGACGTGAGATCAGCGAGTATTCGGCAGCACGACACCCCCTCACATTGTGGAGGTGTGCGCGATCATACCTGCTCCTCTGACGGGCCACATCCACAGGCTCGTGCGCTCGAGGGTTGGCTGTCTCCTGAGAAGTGACAGTCAAATGCACGGGGAAATAATTGTCACTTTGTCATTGTGGTTTTCAAAAGGATGTGTTTGGCTGTGTGTCAGATTGAAACAAAATGTGAAATAAGATTTGTCAGTTACTGTAAATCCAGTGAGAATAGGTCTACCTGAAATGTAGTTTTTGACCGTAGCTGAAGGTCAAAGGAGGGGTGACCAAGTGCAAAGACAACTAAAGCCAGGGCGCAAAAAAGAATGGTAGAATTAAAGTTTGACTATTCTCAAGTATCTTTTCTGAAAGCAGTGGTCAGTTTATTAATAAACTAATTGAAAGTGCATTTTTATTAAAAATCTACCAAGCTGAGAGTCTGCCACTATAAAAGAGGAACACGCTAATGCAATTTCTTTCCCTTCACCTGCTGAGATAAATTCCCCATTATGAGAAGAAGAAGATGTTTCACTTTTGTTAGGGAAATGCCTTTTTAGTGTCTAAATAAATACTAAACAAATCCCAAATCTATGCCACTAGAGGGCGACGTTGCTTCAGCAGTAGGAACATTCAGTTTCTTGTACTGCTCACAATTTGAACCACAGACATGGTTCAGGATAATGAGTTGTTCATAGGTTTTATTTGAACAAATTAAATTGTGTAATTCAGAATCAGAATTAATTTCATTCATCCCAAAGTGGAAATTCTCTTTGTTACAGACATGCAGCCGACCAGCAGAAGGAAAAAAAAAAGTTTTACAAAAAAACGTTAATAAAATAAAAATAATAGAAAACTAAAATTCACCTAAAAACTAAAAGTCACCACTCCTCACAGTGATGACACTGAATAGACGTCTGAGTTAATAAACCTTTATTTAAATCAAAGAGCAGATAAAAACATTAAGGCAGACAAGCAGCGAGCGAACAGCTGCTGAATGGAACATTAGAATTGTAACTCTATACAAGGCTTGGTTTGTCCATAAAAATAGAAAATTATAAAGCCAGAAACAACAAAACCAAGTGGCAGAGCAGAGCAAAAGACATGATTTCAATGAGTTTCAAGAGCTACGCAGGTGTAACAGGCTGTTATTGTACAACCTTAATAACAAAAGGGAAGGGCAGTGTCAAGTGTAAATAAAAGCAAAATTAGCTAAACACAAATGATGTTACTGACAGTATAACATGACAGGTGAAAAGTAATAGCAACTAGGCCTATTGGATTTGCAAGCAAAGTAAAAAAGTAAGTTTGTATTTATTTTGTGTAAAAGTTTTAAGAGGTGACACTGTCATTATATCCAAAAGGTGCGTGTTTAAACTTTTTTTTATTATGTTGAAATGTGAGTAAAATTAGTTTTTAAAACGCAAACCATTGTATTGATTTTTATTCACATTTGCACACTGCCCAAACTTTTTGTTGGTTTTAAGCGTAGAAGTAGAACAGATGTAACAGAGGGTATGTTGTCAAAATAAAGTGCTATTGTAATTGACCTTTGTGACTTTCATCTAAAGATGAAAACAAATCAAACTGCTCTCCTTCCGAACACAGCCTCATCAGCAGTGAACACCAGTCACTGGAGTGTGATCAATGCGTTTTACCTTTGTGTCGCTTCAAACTGAGAGAACAATTGGGTTTACAGAATTGTGACACATTTTTACAGTTCCTGCACAGTGTGGCGTTCAGTGGCACTAATTAGCGTCGTACACAACTGTTTTCACTGTCTTCTCGGTGTGATATCGTACAATGTTGTACAGCAATGAGCCCCCATTTCAGTCCTCTTCATAATTACATTTTATTAGTCCTGAACAAATGCCGTTAACTGTCTGTGAGGTGGTGAAAAAGCCAAGTGATGCTAAACTTGCAAACTCAATCTAAAGTCAACAAACGAGCAAAAACTTGAGCCACTGATTTGTCTGCCTATAAGCACATGGCGTAGAAACCACTCGATGGCTGTCTCCTCAAAAAGTGCAAAAAAACTAAATGCTTATTTACCAACCACTTGTCTTAGTTCTATCGCACGATGGACTTAAAATCCTCCACATGAAATAGGTCTCTTAAAGACTGCCTTTAAAAAAACATAACCTTGCATGTTATACCAACAACACATTTGTATTTTTGAATAACTTTTCATTTGGTCTGCAAGTATTTTTAAATGTTTTAAATGTTCATAATGCTGTTTATGAAGAAGTGTGACCTGTTTGGAAAAGTGTGGAAGAGTGCGTTTTACTTCATAAAAGACAAGAACTCCAATTAAAACATCACCTTTGGTCCAATCCCCAGTCCGTGTAAATGACAAGACCGAATATCCGTAACATTAGATAACATTAGGAGATAATGCACTCAATTGTACTCACTCTAGCCCTAAAGGAGACAACATTTTAATTTGGGGGGAGCATAATTGAATCAAATAAGCTAAATCAGATAATGTGGAAGCTGCTTTAAACATAGCATTATACATTACTTTTATCAATTATCAACACATCTATAACTTTAAACATCTTAACAGCAATATTTTTCACACACCAAATATGCCATTTTCCTATCTTACACTATAAATAGTTCTTAAGTTCTTAATAGGTTTTTACCATGGGCAATTATGTGAGATTATTTTTAAACAAACAAATCAGAAATTACAGTGGACAAGCGTGACCCTGTGTCTGAACAATGTACCAATGACAGGCAACATGGCGTTAATCCTGGAGAGCCCAACCTCCAAGAGCAACACACTCCAACATATCAAGCACATACTGTTTAAACACGCCTAAACCAACCCGCCCATTGGCCCACTGAATAACACAATCCAAGTCACTGCAACCATCTTGGATTTTTTTGCAAAAAGCCAGAAGCATAAAGAAATGAGAAGAATGTGTTAGGTTTGTTGTCAGTGAGTTTTCTTTGCCCAGGCCATGTCGTCTGATCGAGGCTTCAGTCCCGTCAGCTGCTCGATTGCACGCTCCATCCACCTCCAGAAGCCCAGCTGGTCCAGAGGGTAGTTACACCAGCCTTAAATACATGTGAGGGGACAAGGAGAGGGTGGAGGGGCCAGGGAGAGGATGAGGGGAGGAATTTTATGGAAAAGGGAAAAAAAACAAGAACAAATTTGTCATAACTAATGTCTTCTATTTGTCAAAATGTGTTAAAAATGAAAGCACAAAAAAACCCTTTAACTCATGATATCGTATATAATGAGTTAAAGGGCATTATTTGAGGATACGTTTGTATTTATGTACACTTAAAATCTATTGTTGCAAATCTCTCTTCAGTGTAGAAGACAAACTTCTACAATTATAACCCCTTATATGGAATTTCCTTGCTCTTTGTTTGCCTTTCCACTGGTGTATTAGCTTCTCATTTGACTACATGCGTTCAGCCGCTCACAGCTGTCTCCTGTTAACCTCCATCTCTGCTGCTTTATATCCAATCATATGCACACACTAGATCTCTAACAGTGTCACTGTGGCACCGGTCTCCTGAGACATCCTTAGTCCTTATGCAAACCCACGATTACATTCTACGTGGGTTTAAATATGTCAGAGGTAAACATGTTCAATGCATGGCCTCAGGCAAACACAAGATTATATGCAAGAAAAGCTTATTAAGATTTCATACTGACAACACATGCAAAAAATGGTACATAGCTCCATGCTTAAGTAAAAAAAACCTGATTACTTCTGCTTTTGCATATTAGCTGTCTTAAAATAGCAACTGCCAAAACGTATAAAAAGTACAAGGGTTTTGTAACCAGTTTTTTTCTGCTTTGTGCATACTGTTTAAACGGCTCTAATTCATATTTTAGCAAATGGTCTCCTTACGCTGTGTTCCAGATTGGTTTGGATAGATAGCCACAAAAAAAAACAAACAAAAAAAAAACAAAACTTGAATTATAATTTTAAAATGGTATGTAATTTACATTGGATGCATCTGTGAAATAATTATATTGATACTGTACAGCAAATATATACAACTTTTCAGCCTGCAGCTTCTATTTTCTCTTGTAGGCAAAGCACTAACATCTCCATGTAGACAAGCAGATCGCAGACTCTCCACCAGAAAAGTTACATAGTGCACATTTAACTAAAATGAGTCTGTTTTAGCCTGACACTGACTTGCTAATGCTAAAGGCTTATTAAGAAGACTAAGACCACAAGCACAATCACATGACCAAAAATATTAATTTCTCTTTGGGCCAATTATAATTCAACCTTGGACGTGAGAGAATTATCAAATATGTAAAGTAAAAATGGGAACCAGAGAGTGAATGCTACAGGGGCTGTGCTTAATTATGATGTAGAGTCGTTAGCACAATACATATTAGCTTAGCAGTCTTAGCTTCAAAATATACAAGCAGGAATAATAGTGTGTTAGCAATAGGTGGGTGCTATGGCTGCGGGACATAGTTGGGTGTCCTGTTTGTGACCCCCCGCGCTATTCTCAATTCTTTCTTTCACTTGTTTTTCCCCCTCCAAATCCCTGCGCCCCCCCCTCCTTTTGCCTGTGAAGTCCTATTTGTTAGAACAGACAGCAGGTTAGCATTAAATATACATGGGGATTGTCAGCCAGTGGCGAACACAAAGGCAGCCAGGCGAGCCCCAGTGGAATGGTTGCTCGGCCCAGGCAGAGAGGCTGAGGGAGGGAGAGTGTGGTGGGCCGGGCTGTCCCCTGTGGGTGCCCCCCCTCTTCCACTCGACCACCGCCCGCCCGCCTACCTCCCACCCACACACACAGGTTAGGAAGCAATGAGGAGGTCAAAGAGGCTCCACACAGATGCTGGAGTATGCAGAGGAGCGCACACATCTGTCGTCCACTGGGGCTCAGGGTGACGTACCGGCCCGGGCCCCCCGAGTATCCTCTCCTCTACCCCCACTCACCCAGATGCACACAGAATACAGGATGTGGATCTGTTACACAGGCCACCAGTCTCTGAAGGCATGCACGCACACGCTAACGCAAACGCTTCTCTTAGTTATTTATAAGATGACCGCAGACAGACCTACGTACAGACACACCGGCCATTTTGTTAGATTTGTTGGACATTAAGTCGTCAGCTGATTACAGCGAGAGAAAATGGCCACCCAGACAACACATATTCAATGAGAATCAGACTTCACTTCCACTTCCACTTGCTATAGGCAAAATATAAATAACAGATTAAAGAAGATATATTCTGTTTTTGCCTGCTATACAGTTATAATATGATCATTGAAGTTTAGTGGATCATTACTTTTTGGTCATTTGGCCAACTTTGATCTAAAAAAAGAAGCAAAGAAACAAGTCATCTGACATCTGGTTGTTAACTACTGTGCTGATTTTCACCTGGATTGCGCTGCTGAATTTTTGGAGCAATGGCATTTGGAAAGCTGGAGAATAAAGATTGCTCTAACGGAAGTGAGAGTAAATGAGAAGGGAAAACAATTATAAGTTGGTTAAAAGCTCTTAATGGCCGATTTTGCATATGTCTCCTTTAACATATAAACTAAATAGAGGAACTGTACATTTATCTTATTTTTTAGCTTTGGGTGCTACTGTTCATGCTCGCTCACTTTCTTCCTGTACTCACCTGTAGTGATGCAGTAGTAGGTCTCGTGTGGGGATACGTGGTGGATGCGGTGGTGCTTTCGTGGCAGGACCAGGTGGCAGTCCTGGAGCAGCCGGACCCAGCGCGGGAGGCCGAAGTACGAGTGGCTCCACTTGTGGATCTGATTGGTCAGCGTTACGAAGACTGCCAGAGCAAAGACGTAGCAGTCCCACGGATAAGATGTAGCCAAGGCCTCTGTGATAGAGGAAAATACACAAAACATACCACTGATTACCTCATTCTAGTCAAGATAAGTGTGTCAGTTTAAATTTTCTACAGAATAAGCTAGTTGTAGAATTATGGAATTACAAAAGTTCCTCGTTCTAACTAATCCCATACCATGTCTGTCAGCATCCTGGGTTCAAAATTAGTTTAGGCTACTGCAAAAGCTAGCCTAGCACAATTGGCAGTTTAAGTTTACTTGCGTTTTTGTTTTTGGATTAATAAAGATCTGCTAACTAAATGCTAAATCATAAAGGAGAGTGGGGACGTGGGGAAGTGTGGAATTAAGTAGAAATATTTAAGTGACATGGCCCCCAAACAAGAATAAAAGACATACTTGTGCACAGATCTAACCACAAATCATCACCAGCAATCTTAAATTAAAATAACTAACCAACTACTGCAAATGCACTCCCCCCTTTCAAAAAGAACAACACATTATTCCTTTAGTGGCTCCCCGGGGTCTACAGTCAAATGTGGCCTGATTTTATTGGAGGTAGGTGCAGCTGGAGCTCAGGTGGAGACTGGGGAATAGAAAACAGCAGCGGTATGTGGATGTCCTTTTGAAACACCGATTTAATTAAAATTTCATCCTCAGAAAAGACAGAAACAGAACGGTCACGAGGCTGCAGGCATTTTAGTACTGATGTCAGCATTGTGATTTAGAATTAATGCTGGATTCATGGCCGCATGGGATGTTTCCACTTTCAGAGTCAAGAAGTCATTTTTCATATTTGTCTTCATTTGAATGCAACTTGGGTTATAACTTACGTCTTACTTACTTTACAAGAATTTTACACAATTAACACATCCAATATACCTAATATTACCCCCTTGTTAAGTTAACCACACCAGTTAGATAAAGGAGACATATTATGCATTTTCTTTTCTCTTGAGTATTCCTTTTAAACTACAATATACATAGATCATTATTTTACATCCTGGTGGTAGTTGACGGTGGTGATTAGGCCTGTCACGATAACAAATTCTGAAGTGCAATATACTGCTTAAGTAAATAATTAAATAAATAATATTGAAACCAAACCATACAGCAAAATAATCCCCCAAAATTCTTAATGTATAAAATTGTAAAAAAAATTATGAACTGAAATAAATAAATAGTAAAATGTAACACTTAAGTAGTTAGTTTCTACAATGAGTCATAGAAGTTAATAATTCGACCTTCTGCAATTCAAATCTTATTGTGGTACAGAAAAGTAACTAAATATTTCCCATTAGTACAAAGAAAAAGTACCACAATAAATACTGACCCTCAAAAATTATTATTATTCCGTCTGTCATGTATTGAACAATAAGTCGCTACAGTACTTATCGTGACAGGCCTAGTGGTGGTGGGGGGGTTTTGACACTTCATGCACCCTCATTACAACGTTTAGGATTGAAAATCAGTTACTGGTTCACTGATAATAAAAACTGTTAACTGTCAAAAAAAAAAAAAAAAAAAAAAAAGCAAGAAGCACATATAACCCCTCCCAACTAAAGGGTCTATTACGTATAAATGAAAATGACATTAATGGATATACTACCCACAATGGTTCTCTATGGTATCCAATTAGCACTAATTTAGAGCGGGATTATGCTGCCTGTCAACAAGCGAGCCATCCTGCTGATTAATATGTGTACATTATTAAGCATTATCATTATTATCATCACCACAGTTATTTACACATTTAAAGGTGAGTGCTCTTTAAAGACTCAAACATTAAATTAGCATTAGGGATGGTCATGGTAATTACATCCTGACTACATACAATTATGCCTGTGTCAATACTTCAATACATAATACAGTTTAGGGCTGTAGCGACTAAAAAAGCTCTGTCCTGACGATCGATTAGTTGAATAAAAAGGGGGCATGGCAAAAGCTCTCAAAATGATTATGTATCTCTATGTATCTGACCCAAACTGGACTCCCAATAGTACTACAGCTGCAAGGGAGTTCAGGCAAAAACAACTATATATGCAGGAAAAAACTATTAGGAGACAATATATTTATATACATTTGTGAATCATGGATACCTAATAATACCAAATCTCCAGCTAACTCACTCACTAACTTCTTTCTGCTATTGTCAGATATAAATCCTTACAATCTAAATAAAATTATTAGTCAACAAATACAAATTTTGGTAGACTAAGACACCATTGATCAATTAATCGACTAAGTGACTAAAGGCCTACAGCCCTAATACAGTTTACTGGGGATTTTCTGCCTGACTAAAGCTGTCCTCTGCGGTCCATCTCAATCCTTCTCTCCTTTGGTTTTAACAGTGCCCTTTTGACCCCAGCTCCACCGCGACATAACAGCTGGAGATGTCACCTCTCAGCTTTTCTCCTTCCATTGCCGTGATGTCGCCGTCTTTGTCTGTGACCGTTTGAAACAGCTAGACGTTTGACTTGACAGGTTTCCATGTCATTGTACCGGCCCCGTGTGCGGTCTGAGCCGTGCCCTCTTCAGGTGTGCTCGTAGTGTGTGTGTGTGCAGCCGCTGACCCGTCCACTGCCCACGGCCTGTGGAGTGTCAGCTGTGAATGTCACGTCTCTGTGTTTAAGTCTAATCTGTGATGCCTCTGCCCCCTGTTTCACTGCTCCCTACCTCAGACACACATTTGACCTGAAACTTTTTCCATCCACATACTTTTCAATGACTTCAAGGTTTTGGGGTCAGACGTGCAAGGCGATATATAATGTCATAAAGCAATGTCTATTCAGGAAAATAGCATCAATCACTCAGTAGTGTGAACAAATACAACAAGTACACTGGTCAATTACAAGCATCTCCACAGAATTGGTGATTATGGATTATTCACTTGTAACATAAATATAACATGTGGCACAGAAAGACTCAAAGCCAAATACATTTTCTATTGTGATAAAGGCAACATGAAACTGAAGCAGTGCTGATAAAAGTGTATGTTGTCAGTAATGTTTATACTGCACAATTCAGAAGGACTGGGTTTAAAATAGTTCAGGTAAAAGGCTAGTGTATGGCTGTCACTTTTTTGTCCATTAGTGACCCTTCCTGAGTGTAAGTGTAAGTCGCGGCAGGGCACATAACACCTGTTCAATAACAGGGTTTTCTGTCTGTGTCACAGTGATGCCCTGTGATCTAAGGTCACCCAGTGGTCACCAAGGGTGACGCGGCCACTGACCTGTGCTCTGCAGTAATGGCCTCACTGTGGGAGCTCCACACCCTCCTCTCCTACACCATGTCCCTGATGTCAAAGGCCTCATGCGACCTTCCCCATGCTTTTACACTGCACTTCATACAATGTGGCTACAGATGATGTGGTAAAGAAGTCAAAGACTGCGTAAATAACTATCATTCGAGTAAGTTTTCACAGATCCTCCATGCTTTTGTACCTGGTGAGTAAGTGAGGAACTTGTAGGCCATGTAGGCCAGTGGGAGGATGGGGATCATACAGTTGTCACCATTTATTTCAATAAAGTCGTGGCGAGTGATGGCAGTTGGGTCGATGTGGTGCTCCCTGAATGGCCGGATGAATGCCTGCAGAGAGAAAGACAGAAAAAGTCATTCAGTAATTAAACCATCAGCTTTACTTGCATTAAAATTGTTAAACCAGGACCTGTTCAGTCATATAACTTTATTGTAAAAATGTAACAAAATGCAAATGGATGGTAGCAAATGAAAACAGAGTGAAATAATGGTGTTTATGCAAAAGAAAGTCATCCACGCTGGTACACAGAGGTGCCCGGTGTTGTGTGCCCCCCAAAGCTCGTATCCAGCATCCTAATAACCCACTGAACAGCAGTGGCCTCCCACCACACACTCGTACAAACAAATGGCCCATAGACAAATGTGAGGCACAAACGCACGCACACACCACTCCTGCATTGTGCAGAGGCAGACACCTGTCTGAGAGAGCACGGGGGTCTCAAATGAAAGACCAAATCTGAATCTCACAAGCACAAAAGAGACAAAAACTACAGGATAAAGATAATTTATGTCTCTCAATGGAAAAGGCAAAAAGGAACGTTTGCATAAGTGTCCAAGCGTGTGAGTGTGCCGCTGTGGCAGCAGCAGCGTGAAAACTCATTATTGCAGCCGTTCAAAACCAATACAGCGCTCCTATCTGGTGTTTATGGCTGGTAGGTGTCACTGAAAACATATCTGTGGATATCGGCACAATTATGTGGCCATTCCCTTTTGGTGTGACTGTTCTGCTGGATGCCCCGCAGCCCCCTGCCTCTGGCCCAAACCCTCAGTCAGATGAAAGGAGCCGAGTTGCAGAGGTCGTGCCGAGTCAGGTCCAAATCAGTGCTCCCAGTTAAAGGCGGGCCAGTACGGGCCACGTGTCTAATCCCACATGGTTTATGGACACCTCGCACGACGTCCACTAATCATCAGCTCACATCGGACACTGCCGCTGTCCCACTGGCGCCCAGGCACGCCCTCCACCCCCTTCTCTCTGTGACCCCAGGCCTGTACTGCTTTTTAGTCTCACGTTTTTTTGTGGACTTTGAGATTGAATATGTGCTTGTGTTTACTGTCAATCTCTCCATCGTCTGTCATCCTTTGACATTTAAATCAGCATAATTATAGAGACAGGGTAACTGTGGTCTATACAAGAAGAAAAAGAAAAACATACAACACATGGATACAAATACATCATTACAATATACAGAGGACCTAAACTAAAGACGTAGTATACATCCCCAAATTACAAGCACATCTGGCAAATTTCACTGTGAATCGAGCATCATTGGAAGTTAATGAGCATGACTAGGTCCTCAAAGCAGAGCCATTAGAGGCTGCTAAATCCTTGTTGAGTCAATTAAAGTACAACGACATGGTGACGACAGGAGAAGCACACAGCCCAGATACTCACCAAGAACAGGCACTCCTGGGAAAACACCCAACAAAAAGCATATACTTATACTATACATAGAAAAATGCCTGTAGATGCCTCTTAAAACCAGGTGTGCAGACACTTCCCCAGTCACTTTGACGGAATAATGTAATCTTCCATCTACAGTCATCTACAATTCTTATCTATCTCAATTACAGACAGGCTCCACATGACCAGACCTGTACCAGAATTAGATACCCTAGTACTGGGGTCATCCTTTACTGATCCACACAACTAACAGCTCTCTAAATATTATACAAAAACATGTCAAAAGAATTAGAGGAAATAAATGACATTTAAATGTAGAGTGATGTGTATGAACACAACTTGAATCAGAAGAAAAGCATCGTCTTTTCTGAAAGCAACTTCAATTAGCCTGAGGTGTTCCCTTTTGAACCTGTCGGATATTCAAACCTTAACCAAGAGCTGTATTCTCTAAACCCAACACAATAGCGCAAATGATTAAAATATATTTTTGTGTGATATGTGGGGATTACAGTGTAATGTATACGTCCTGCATTTAAACCAGAAATCCAGTTCGAGGGTAAAATCTGTGCCACAAATATTGCTGTAAGACACTAGTGATAAAAGTTACATACAAAACTCAAACTTGGGTTATTGCTGTTGTATCAGTGCATGTGTTCACTCAAATTTGTTTTGTTTCCTTCCATTGATAAAAGCAAATTACAATGTGTTTTTAGAAGGACCACCTATAGTTATCTGCAGTTAGAGCAGTTAGAGTTGGCATGAGGAGGCTGATTTGTTCAAAATGAACTACAAAACACAAGACAAAGCCGAATCAATATGAAAAGAGATTAAAACTGTTGTTGGAGGACTGTCAATATGGCTGAAAATGTTACATGTTATTTTAAGAAAAGCAATTGTGCAGAACAAGGTTGGTCCAAACGAAATGCAGTTGCCACATTTGTCTTTATCACCTTGAACTTTTTTTTTTCCAATTCTATTCAATGAATATTTCATAAAATAAACAATTTAACACCAGTTCCATTAATCACAACAAAGTTCACCAATCTGAGCCAATCTACACGCTGCACCTGATCACACATGTTTTAATTGGCTGAAATAAGAATAACCTTTCCTCTAATTGGCCGTGGGAAAGGTAGCCAAATATGTGTATGTATGTATGTGTGTGTGCATTAATGTGGGCGATTTGTTTTAATGTCATCTCGTTAAATGTGCATCCATCTTTAAGCACACTTGCATATGCACTCTACATACATAATACATGTGTGATGACAGCCTGTGGGAGTTCACCATGAGGCCATTTCCACTGGGCGTATGTGGCAGTGAGTGGGAGAAACGGTGGACATCGCTGTCCACTGGGAGCGCCCCGTGCGAGTAGTGACATTTAGTTTCCAGGTCACTATGGCAGTCATGAGGCTCAGGGGAGTAAGGTGCAACCGCCATGCTGCCATGGTTACGCTATCCCAACAGAGAGGGGACACTCGAGAGTTTCACTCCTAACATAAATGTATGTAAGTGGTTTTCTTATGTGAAAGAATGTACTTTTTTATATTTGGTTTAAATTATTGAAATTATATTCAAATTAATGTCTATGCTTATTGTTCTAAGTCAGTAGAAACAGAAAAAGCCACTATGTTGTTTTCATACCAGTAGTACTCGTACTAATACACGTTTAAAAATTTAGCTGAACCAGGGCTGGACTGGGACAAGAAATCAGTCCTGGACTTTTTGGTCTGAACCGGCCCCCTGCACGATCGCAGCTTTACGCCAATTCAGTAAAAAAATGATTTTTTTTAATGCCGGTTTGATATTATCAATAGGCTAAGCTTACTAATTTAATATTTGTGTGTAATTTGAATATATCTGGGGGGATTTTAACACAGATTTTTAGATTGTCTTAATAATACTTGGTGGTATTATTGCTAACCTGTTTATATATATATTTTTTGTAATTAAATGTTGTTGTTTTTTAATTATGATGATTGGTAGAACTCAAAATTTTATTAATCACTAATACTGCACAAAATCAAATAAGTTTAAGAGGTCCCACTGTAGGAACCAGAGTGTGCTTTTGTGCATGCCCCTGGATGCTCAGAGTGTAGAGTCACAGTCTGAGCGCAGCAGTGGACAGTGCAGTGGTCTGAAGTGGCCCATAAACACCACAGGCTTCACACACTTGTGTCAGGACATCTGAACTCATGTTTTCTATCACTTTTAAAGAGAACAGCTTTAGCTCCTTTGCTGAAATCGCGTAAGAAACATGCTGTGCGCATCCCCAGTAAACGCTTTGACTGCACTGTATGAAAACGAGTGTCTTTTTTAATTATCTAAAAATAACCAGAACAACGTGAATATGAGGTCTATTGATGTAAAAACAAAAAATGGGGTGAAGATTGCCGCTCGGGACAGGGGCTGGCGCTCCTGCTCCAACCTCGCCATGTCGGCTTTGCCCTGGGCCGGCCCAGGTGATAAAGGACTGGGCCGGGGCCACATGTGCCTGGGGCTGGGCTGTGGTGAACTCAGAGACGTCAGAGTAGAGTGTATACAGCCAGTGAACGCTGATTAAGAGCGGGCTACTGAAACATTACATCAGGACTGTGCGTGCTCCAGATGGCCAATCCAGCCCTGGGTTGAAACACTGAGCACCAAAATGAGTGCAAAGCAACCTGCCCAACAACTATTACAATGCAAAAATATGGACCTTTAATTGACCATTACATCTTTGTTGAAGGAGAAAGGTTATCCGTGAATTATTTGATCGTACCATGCCGTACCATTTAGTTGTATCTGCTTACCTTGCCAATTATAGGAATATCCACAGATCCCCAAGTGTCTGCTCCCCAATGCACGATCCCTGATGCAAAGTCCGCTGTCACTATTCCTAGGACTGGGAGACCAATACAAGTCACATGTCATTAAAAAGCAAGGAGCTAGGCTGGCTAATGTAATAATAAAAAGAATACAACTTATGATGTATTGCCATAAACTAAGTTAGTTCTGAGGGTCATCTTACCAATGCCCAGGATGATCTTGAAGATGTGAACAGTGGAGAAATGGAGGACGAGGAAGGAGAAGTTGATGATGAAAAGAAAGAGGCACAGAACTACACATATCCACTCCTGGAGCCGCTTACCTGGAAACAACAGAAAGAACATATTTATACACATGTGGCATTTCATCTGAATATTGGGTGCAGAGCTTAAATCTGTTCCCATGCAATGTCCAAACCACAAGAGAATGTGAGAAGGCTTCTGTGCATCCAGAGAACACATATCTTTTAATCAAGAGCATCAACAAAAATAATAAATATAAATATTAAAAGTGGAGTTCAGATGGCTTATAAATCATATTTTCAACTAAATGTCAGTTATTAAAAACAAAATGTATGTAATTTATATCTGTGTCATCCCTGAGTCGTCCAGGTCTGATCCATAGTAAAAGCCAAAAGTAAAATCTGTCAACTGGACAGTTTTACTATGTAATTTATATGAAGTTATCCAGTCCCTAACATTAGTTGTGTTAAGTAATACAGTTTCTCTCTGACAGGCTCCGGTCTTTGTTTCAGCGACTATTTCTCATTAAATGTTTGAGATTGATATACACAATACATTTTCACAATATTAGTAAATTTCACTGTAAATGGGGACAGTGGAGGACCACAAATATCTATGCTGGCTCACTTAATAATGATAATAATGCATACGATTTTTATAGTTTGGACACTCAGAAGATGCTTTACAGTGCATTATTCCTTCACTCCACAGTCCGTGGTGGTAAGCTACTACTGGAGCCACAGCTACATCTTTCAACCACCAGTTCACTGTTAGACAACTTCTTTTTCTTTTCTCTTTTCTTACTGTCATTTAATATTTAATTTTGATTTATTTTGTTTTGCAAATCCTGATTTGGCTGATTATGAACAAACATTTACATTACTAAAGCCTCAGACAGGAGACAACAGTTTTTGTTTTTTTTTTTTATTTAGAGCAGATTAATGAACAAAAGAAGTCAGTATACATGTATCCAGTATACTTAATGCACATTTCACATCTTTTTCTTATTTAAGCTCGAGAACAGTAAGAAGAAGAAAACTTATTAAATCCCACCCCTGTCATATCAGTATTATTTGTATTTCACTTTGTTTTATAAAATGCATATTTTGGTTGCAGAAAAAACATGTCCCACGGGGCTGGGCATGAATACAGGACACTCATAATAAAAATCTATCAAAACTTATCAAAAAATCCTTATTTTGCTTAAACCCAAATAAGTTCACTGTATTACTATTCTTTCTGTAAGCAGTAAAAATATTTTAACCTATCAAAATCTATCAAATATTAAAGAAATGGATGAGGTTTGGGCTGCCTTTGGGAGAACTAGACCTTCTAAATTTCGGGTCAAAGGACCATCCAAGCACAACGTCTGTGTGTGTGGTGTTAATATGTAATCAGTCAGATGAAGACAGGTGTAGCCAGGCTCTGGGGTCATGACCTCTGCTCTGTGGAGCAGTGGAGCTGACACAGCAGTAGGCCTACAGAGAGGCTGCTGCAGGTGGGAGCCAGGGCCAACGCACAGGTCAGCACTATCAAGTAGAGGACACAAGAGGAGGGACCCCCTTTTACACAGGAGCTGGATTATACCAGGGTCAAACTACAAAAAAGAGAAGATTAGAGAGTCTAAATTATTGAAAACATACTGCGGCTGATCCAAGATGGCGGAGCACAGTTAAATCGCTGCTTTGTATTGTAACTTCCAAGTGCGACAGCCCAAGAAGAAAGCATGACATCTGATATCTTACCCCAAATGAAAAAAAGTCTAATCCATCAGTGTTCTCCATATAACTCATTACTTCTAATCTTTCTTTCTTACCGGTCTAATGTGCTAGTGAAACTTTAATGTGTTCAGATCCTGATGTATCACACAGCATTAGCAGCCTATGAGATATTCATGACAGTTTTTTATACAGGCCTGAGTGTGCGCCTATAGACGAGTGTGACAATGAATATGCAGTGAGTCTCACCTCAGGTTCTCACTGGAGAGTGTAATAGGTGATTATGGATATTTTACCACTCATCAAATCTGACCTTTCACCTTTTTAAAATAGATGAATAACAATAATATACAACTGGCAAAAGGAAAATTGTTATCCTAAATACATACTTCAAATTGCTCTTGAGTCAAGTAAAAAAAAACAAAACAAAAAAACTTAACCCCCTAATCACACCTTTAACCACCTTGTCTCCACAGATACATACAGTATAAAACACAAACACATGGTAGACCCACAGAAAGCAGGAACAACCATATCAACGTAAATGAATAAGCCTTACACGTACATCAGGTCATGTGACAGATCCAGGCACACTCACAGCTGCACTGTTGAACTGTTTAACAGCTTCACTTGAATCCATGAGTTTAAGAAAAGCAGAGACACCGTAGTCTCCCCCGTAGCCAGGCACACACACATCTTCAGGCACAGCTCTGGGATCAGAACACTAAACTCACTGGGTGCAACTGTGCCACTGTATTAAGACACACTGAGGCCTGCACACAGGCCTGACGGCCGCACTGATGGATCTGCTAACACATTCTCACATCTCTCACACACAGAGCAGGGCCGTGGAGCAGTGGGGCGGCTGTCAGGTGATGTGCGTCACTCCTTGGATCCTCTGGCTCCCTGGTGAAGCAAAGGAAACTAGGACAGGCCTCAGCAGAGCCAGCATACACACTACACAGTACACACATGCACACTGCACAATACACACACACTACACAGTACAGTACACACACACTCATAAGTCCCTGTCCCTCAGGCCATGGCATTGCTGGATATCACGTATAGCTACAGACAAACACACAAACACACGATGCATGTTTAAATGGACATATGCTGTAGACAGATTCACAAATCCGCATAACTCCACTTGCTCAATAACACTGGGGGAGTTTTAGCTGGCATTCACCAAAATGAAAGAGGCGCACTTAAGGCTGGCGTAAATACACAGGGCTCAGGAGCAGCACTCATTAATATCGCTCTGACAACAACTGGCTCCCTGGCAACCTCTGTGCCATCGCTCACCCAGCAGCGCCCCCGCCTGAGCACGAGCACGCGCCTCTGCACAGGGATTTAACCTGGGCGGAGTCGGGGGAGGGGAACCAGGGGTGCTAATAGGCTGAAATTAATCAACGCCGGCTGATTCGCTATCTAGGGAATGAGTGGCGGGCAGCAACGCTGCAACACATCCTGAATACTAATGGCCTAATGGAGAGGGAAGACACAGAGTACACCTACAGCTCACACTGCTGTTTGCCAGGTAACAAGTGCTCACAGTCGCTGTGAGGTAACCACGCATTAGAACTTTTTGGACCCCAGGACCTTTTTCACTCTGACTTAAATCAACTGTCGGTCATGAACTAAACCCCAGCTATAGTTAAGAAAATGACTGCTGTATGATATCTTAGGTCATAAAGGTAATTGTGGAAGACGGGATACTACTGTCTGGAGTTGGTCAAATGTATTGGAAACGTAGCTTTAGTTATATGTTAAACATGGTTTTAAACTTATCAGGGCCAGGAGTCAGGGCCATTTGTTCATTCCCAATCATTTTGAAATATTCATTTATACAATTTGAACTCTTAAACTCAAAACATAAAAATGAGTCACACCTCCCCTTTTTGCTTTTCCCCTCACTTGGCCTATGTCTTTGAGATAACCTCCATTTACAAATACTTATTCATAGTGATGGAACAACTACTGAAACATTAGGAAGCAAATCACAGGGGGCCATGCTTTCTGAAACGGGCAGGAGGCGGCTGCGCCTCTTTATTCTCCATCTCGGTCTGTGGGTCCCCTGGCTGGCTCTCCGCAGACCGTCTTCAGATGGGACCTGGGGATAGGGGGGAGAGAGAGGGAGAGGTGGGTGGTAAAAGTGGGTCACATGCTCTGTGAGGATGCCGAGTGTGACAGAAACAGGGAGTTATGGGATATGAGAGTGAGAGACAAGAGGGGGAGGTGGTGGGGGAGAGGGAGGTCCAATTCCCCAGTTTGGAGAGGATCAGTCACAGGATGCTTTCCTTTCATCTGATCTCAGAGGGCCGCCGAACCTGGGACACACACACATGCTAACACACATACACCAAAACAAACAGCAACACACACCTCATGTATGTCGTTCTGAACACGCACAGCGCTGCCAGACAAACTTAATAAATCCATTACCCTGTAGATTCAACTGCAACAAAGAGCACAATGTGGCAATGTGCATTCAATAACTGAGTACCAACATAATACAAATCTGAGCCATACATTCAATGTAACACGATAAAACAAACACATGTGCAAAGTAAATCAGTTCAATAAAACTGTTGTTTTGTAGAATAAATGCAAAAAATCCACTATGTAACTTATCTGATGCAGAGTCCGCCACCTGCTGGTCTCCATGGGGATGCTATTGTTTTGTCTGGAATGCTCCACAGTATGGCATTTAACTAAATAGGATACTGATCACACAACATTTTATGATTCAAATCAAATTGAAAAAGACAGTAGGGAGTTGCAGACCTTGACAACATCCGGCTGATATCAGGACCAAAACATAAAGAATCCAATAGAACTATCTAAGATGGCTAACCTTTTTTACCCTTTTGTGCTATTTTTCAGCAACACATCATCTTTGAAAGCTGTTTGTTGGCAAAACATCTTTTTAATCTCCATTATATTTTAGATCGCAGAGCCCTAGAATCTGAGCACAATAGGACTCAGAGGAGTAGTAGGATTGGGCCCTCCGTGGACACACAGACATCACGTGTGTGTTTCTTTGTGCGTGTGCTTTGCCATGTAACTGTCTCCTGGGCTTTGGGCTACTGCCATATTCATCTGTGGTCCTCATAAGGATAATTAAACACGCACATACACACACAGACTCTCTCGTGCCATGGTCAAGGTCAATAGACAAATCCTGCCTAAAGGGCTCGCCTACAGCCATAGGTGCACCCACAGTGTACAGTGTTGCATTGTGGGAAAGTGTGTGGACGCTGCCTGTAATGTGTGTATTTGGGCACTCTTTGTAAAGCAGGGAATAGTTTATTTAGTAGAAAAATTTTGGAGGAAAAATTAATATCCATATTAGCATAACAGTGGTAATAAAGTCCCAGTCGTGAATACTTACAAAATGGAACCCCTTATGGTTTAATTCAACTAATGTTTATTGTTCACTTGTGCCAATTAAGCTGCATAATTACAAATGTGTAACAAAGGTGCCAGGTTTAAAAGCACCAGCCAGCAGAAAGAAAGTAATTTTGGCTGGCCAGGCTACGGCAATATGACAATAAAAATCAAATTGTGATCTGAACCCTGGGGTGATATGGTGGTATTTTGGTGAAAGCGTAATTATTATCATTATTTAGATTATGAGTCAGTGCTTATGTTCAAAAATAGACTCTTTTCCCCACCCATTCCTTCTATTGGTCAGCCCTGTCATGTTCTGAATGAGTGACAGGCATATGTAACCAATCACAGTCAAGGAAATGGCTTACCGCTTAACAGCAATAAAACATGTACATGAATTGTGATAACATTAAAATCGTGATCTCTATTTGTGAGACTATTTTTTGGCACCTCTATCTTAATATTACTCGTGTACTGAAAATGCAACAAAATACAGTCCAATTATGTGCCCTCATTTACAACATGAGTGCTTTTTAATGTCCGTTTTACTGAGACAACCGAGAACAGTGAGTATTCAATTACAATACACATATAGTGACAGAGCTAGAGAGTATCAAGTGCAGAGGGTTGCCTCAGTGGCCTGTGTCTCTGGTGTTTAATGCGAAAGGTGCTGCTGACAGGTGCTACTGACAGGTGAAGATCACTATCTGTCTTTAGACGGCTCACAGCTGACAACAGATCCTCCTCTCCCAACACCTGATACCTCTCACATCCTCACAAATTCACTCTGCGGCGCACTGCCATCACAGGAGAAGGATACAGCCATGGCTAAACAGGTCACTGTTTGAGGCTAAAGCACAATCTGTTACATAACAAGAAGAAGCTCCATAAAAACAATACTCGTTGGTTAAATTTCTGTTATCAAACAAATTACACAAACTAAAACCAACAAACAAAAAACTACCAAATTATAATCTACTTGGCCAAGGCATGAAAAACATTGAAACTAACAAAAGAAAGAAAGTTTGACTCTCTACATGTTGCATATTGTGTTACCCAAGTAAGAATTTCATGTTTTTCACTCTATGACAATACATTTCTTTGAATCTGTCTAAAATGGCCAAGCAAATGGCCAAGCACAAAATGCAAAACATAAAGAATAAGTTTAGGAAAAAACATCATAGTGTGAGAAGTTTGCACCATTATCAGGGATTTGTTTGTCAATTGTTTTAAGCCAGAGCCAGAAGAATACTTAAGAGTTGTGCACTTAATCAGATTGTGGCTCTATACATAGGGGCTGACGGAGCACCCTGTGAAGACTAAATGTGTGTTAATGTTGTTTTAAAACTGCAGATGTCCAAAAGGATTGTAAATGAATGTGAGCTGAGGAGGGGGCCGTCAGCCAACCATGACACTTCAGACATATGGGCGTCCACAGAGAGGCGAGGGGTGTGTGGAGACATGTCCAGCTGTTTGTCCATCCTCTCTCTGCCCTAATGAGCCCATGTTTGGCCTATGGAGCATCGCCAACGCCTCATCTAACTTCTCCAAACTCTAACAAGCCAAACGGCTATTTAGATTTACCTCCCACCGCCAAAGAACCCGACCCAAACAACTAAGCACATAACAGCATGCCGCTCCCTTAAATGGACACTTTGACATTTGGATTTTTTTGCTGTTTATTTTTCCTGAACAGACACTTGTCAGCATGTGGGTGGAACATTTCTGTTTTTAAGTTTCTATAAAATGGTCTGGCTGCATTGTTAGTGTTGTTGAGCATGTCTTGCACTTGCGGCCTGCTGTGCCCTTTGGCTGAAATGAGAGAAAGCTTATAAGTCATTTGAGATTTACCTGGAGACAGTGGCGGCCACATGCAACCCCGCTTCCAAGATTACAGCCATAAGACCCTGCACCCTCACTGTGAGCCTGGTCCTTCCACAATACACAGGGAGGGGGCGCTCTGCTTTGTGTCATGTGACTGTAGTTGACCACTGCTTCGGTCTACTGTCAGCGGGATGTCCTGTTTCATGACAATGGCTTAAGATCAGACAAATGGATAAAATTTACAGACTTCTCTCACAGAAGAGTTTTGATTTTCCATCTTAAAGTTCTGAAGTCTGTGCGACCCTCGGTGGTCCAGGTAGGATCCATATCAAAAGAAAATTCAATTCTGTCAACTGAACGAAACTGTAAACAAATAATGGTGTTAGTTTTGGTGTAGCTAGCTCCTTCCTTCAGACAGATATAAAGCAGATTTAAGGCAGTGTCCCACCAGTAACCTGACCAGAACTGAAGAAACCACTTGGATGAGCAGCGAAACATCTTCACTTTAAAACTTTTGTCCAGCTGACAGAATTGAATTTTCTTCTGTGTGTCAGAAATAAATAAACAGAAATAAAAAGAAAATGTCTGTCATTTCGTTGGATTCATTGTAACAAACGCATTGTTGAAAAATGTCTATGTGACATTTTTGATGCCAATATTGTGTAGGATCAGGACAGGAGGAGTATTGCTTTATTTTTGATAACAAGTATTTTGTATTATGTTCTTTGGTAAAAGGTGCAACACCAATGCCAAATACCAAAAGTAAGTCAGCACAAAATACTGTATGTACCATAAATAACATCTGTAGTACGTGTGATATGGTTAACCCTTCATAACATCCCATCCCAGCACCTGTTTTGTCGGAGGTGCAGAGGGATGCTGCTCTGTTCATCCTGAGGCTAACTGAGCCCTGTGGACTCTCAGAGATACGGGATAAAGACCCAAATGCATGTGATCCTCTTATCCATCAATCAACACAACAGCAGCAGTCTGACACTTAGTGACAGAGCTTAGGCTGTCTGTCTGTGCGGCTCTGAAACACTTTACGCTTGTGATTTAGCTATTTGTTTATTTGTTTATTTCTTAGTCTCTCTCTCTTCTTCTGTCAGGCTAACGCTGGTACATTGTCAGGTAGCAGTAATGTAGATCTAGTGATGTTATGTGAGACTAGAACAGGGCCGGGTCGGACAATCTAATTACAAATTGGGATTTTAATGTCAACCACACATTTATGATGAATTGCTAATGTATAATTTGTATATTGTCACTGGGATAGTAAAAATAAATATATAAAGATCTGTAGTCTGTAGTGCACATAAACTGAGCACTTCAGTGATGCCAAACTGTAGTTCTACGGCTCATTTCTTTTGGAACTTATGAGCTTTATGAGACCATGTGTTGCTTAGGACTAATTTACTACACCTTTATCCCCTCACAGAACATTAACATGTTTCACTATTTTATTTAACAATACTATGTTGCCAGCTGTTTGGTCAGAAACACCAGTGGAATAGGTAATCTATACTTGTGGGATAATTGGACCTATACTAGAAGGTTGTTTTTAATATGAGGTGTTTTAACACAGAGCAACATAAAGCAGCTCCTCTCATGGACTTTCATTCACAACTTCTTTAAAGCCAAACAAGGACCAAAAACAGGTGTGTGTTTGTGTGCGTGCAAGTGTGCGTGTGTGCATGTGTGTGTGCGAGTGCTAAAACAATGTTAAAACAGAAGATTAAACACAGATAGAAGCAGAGCCTTTCCTCTAATATCATTGAATAACAACATCCCAATTACATTAATGGTGAAGGTGACGCCTTCTCTTAGTCTAAAAATAAACACCAGAGGGCTTGTTAGCTGCCACACTGCCAGAGACTTCAGAGCTGTCATCATACAGGTAAAGGCAACAACAACAATGAGCAATAATGTGCTTATTTGGACCATCCTCCCTATTTTTATATGAAAGAACTCACAACATGTGTGTCCAGCGGCAATTAAGATGCTCAGTGAAGTGCAAAGGAGGGCAGATGGTGAGGATGCACAGTCCACACTGGTCACACAGACAGGTTTAGACCAAAAGTTTAAGTCTGTGTCTCGTTTGACTGACTCACCAAACCTTCAGATAATGGTTAACCAAAAAGAAACTGTGAAAGTCTCAAATAAAAGGCCAATGCTCCGCAAGGTCTTGGGTTTACGGAAAAAAGCAACATTTTGTCGAGCTGATAGGTCATTTGGTCCACACTGGAACGTCACTGAAGTGTATTTTTGTATTAGTTGTTTTTAAACTGTTTTATTTTTAAACTAGGATGTACAACGCAGGAGAGGAGAGATGCAATTACAAAATGAGAAATAATCCCATACAACAGAGATCTTCAAACTTGACTCCATTGTTGTTTAGATATTTTATCTAACTGAACAACTGACATTTGCCTATTCAAATTGCTGTATCGAAGCATGTTTACTTCTCTTTTACCTTTTTCCCGGAAGAATAAAATGAAACTAAAAAATGAACTAAAACCAGAAGGTTACCTGTGACATTTGAACATTATGGATTTGGACAGCAACATGTGCCTTGTACTTGTTAAGGCATAGGCAGAGGCTGCTTGGTCAAGCAAAAAATGTTGAATGATACTGCGCTATATGGAACTACTATAGGGACTGACTTATGAAACTGGAATATAAACTGGCAATATAAACAGGCTCTGACCAGCACCCTATCTCAGAGGGCCTAAAGAGAACAGCCTTAAAGAAAGCCAGGCTTTGACATAACAATTATACTACTTACATAATCCGCTTAAGGCCAGCCTGTAGTCTGCCCTCCTCAACACATTGTGAAATGTTGCAGTAATAGTCTACAGCTGACTTCTTAGCACTTTTTCGTCTTAACGTGTGAGCCTTATGCTCTATGCACTCCTGCTACCTAACCCGGCTCGTTACACTCAGCCTGTGCGGTGAACATAATGAGCAGTGTGCAGCAGCATGATGCTAGCGCCATCCTTCACCTTTGAGTATCCCTGATGTCGCACTGGAGCTGGAGCCGAGCGCACAGAGCCAACGCCTCCTCCGCACTCTCTCTCTCACACATGAAAAACAAGCACGTTGACAAGGTTGTTAACACGGCGCTTACCAGGCGAGTACAGCGTCGCTAGCTGTCGGGCCCCGGCGTGCTGAGGACCCCATCGAGGTGCCGCGCTGCGTGCAGCCGCCCCGTGCTCATTGCCGTTCGGATCCTCCTCCGCCATAGACCGGTGCCTGATGTCGGTCTCGGAGAGAAGCGACGCCGCCATGACTCGTTCCGCTGGCCGCCCTGCTGCGCCCGCTTTGGCTTTCAGCTGGTAGACATCAATTATACATGGAGCCGGTGCTGAAATGCGGGGCTCGGTGCGTGTCCTGGCCTGTGGTGGACGTGTTATCAGCGGACAGAGAAAGACCGAGGAGCAGATGCTGCTAGCAAGGATGCACCCGGAAATCCATCCAAAGCGCTGCTGACACACAGACCTATTTACTGGTTAAAGCAACACTGCACCTGCTGCACTCGTTATTACACAAGTTTAATGTAGGCTTACGTTTGTGACAACAGAAGTAAAACTTAAGGTTGAATTGTCTGTAGGTTACGGGTTTTAATTGGGAAGATAGAGTATATCTTACGAGACAAACTAATTCCATCATTAAGATGGTTTGATTGTAAGCAAATGACCTTGAGGGAGAAGAATGAAACCACATGCATAGCCCTTTTGAGTAAAATCAAATTCATGCCTTGCAAAACCTGCAAAACAGGATGGTTTTACTTTTAAAAACTTTTGACGTAGCTTGCTGAAAGAAATGAATGTCACAAGTTGTGTTGTTGTGTACACTTTGGGCTACTCTACCCACCTCTGTTATTGACCTCAACCCAATTATTGTATAGATAAGATATGAAGTAAAGGTTAAGTGGCCCAATACAAGAGCATACATTTTCCTTTTTCTTATTGTGTTTTTGAAGAAGCACTAGACCTTAACCATAAACTTCCTGAGGAACATGTTTTCATTGCTGTATGTAGGGTGTTACAATCTCAACCTGAACCTGGATTGTCAGTACCTTAAGCTGCATTGTGAACATATAAAAGTTTTCTCATTTTCAGACAGTTAATCAACAGTCATTTTCAGACAGTCAGTCATGTCTCATGTGAAACCTCAGAATCGCCAGAAGCTACTCACTGAGCTGCAGAGGCTGCACTAGCACTGATTAATGATCGGCTGCAGGTGCTGGGGTTTATGTAGTGATGATTCAGATCAGACTGTAAACCAACATGATTTAGGTATTGGAAATGGTAACTCATATGAGGCTTTTTCTGCAAATTAATATGGTTGTATTTGTATTCCAAGATGGTCTTTTGTCATTTTCACCAAATACCGCATGTGTTACTAGGCCTACACACATATTTACTACCAACATCACTAGTGAAGCACCACATTCTATTATCTCGCTATCATGTATCGCTCTTACTTTGTGAATTATTTAATGTTTTGTCTTCCTGAATACATGACTATAAATCAAATGTTACCTCCAAACATGTTACTCGGTTTAGTAGTATTTTTGCCAATTGCTTTTGACTCTTACTTTTTACAACTACTTGAGTAATTTAGTTTTAATGTTATAATAGGCCTATTCATAATTTGAATTGATTTTTGGGCTAATCTATTCTTCTCAGCAGACCTTAAACCAGTTTAGGCTGACCTGACCCTGACCTTTCAATCAGAAACACAAACATGCCTGGTGTCAGTAGGCTGCAGCACTTCACAGAGACCCACACTTGCGCACAGCACATCTGAATTGGACCTGGACCTTACACTATTTATCAGAGGTGGGGACTTGGGGGCTGTCACAGGGATTACAAACTCCCTTTCTTAAATTCACCGTTTTCATGGGCCATTATCCTTTGCTCCATTTCAGTTTAGAATACATGATGAAATAGCATTTTTAAATCTTAATTTTTTGGATTGTGGCAGTAATGATTCACATTTTAAAAGGGAAAAGTAGCACATCTACAATTCTGTTAGCCTCTCCAAAATATCGCAATAAATATCGTACCGCGAGATTTGAATATTGTTACATCCCTATTTTTTATTATGACTTTTTAAACTAGTACAGTTTAAAGTTTACAGTATAAAAAGCATATACATTGCTAAAGTACAAACTGTATTTGGTACTTTGGTTTAATGACTTGAAAGGACTTGAAGCTCAAAGCAGAGGACTTGGACTTGACTTGGACTTGACTTGGACTTGTGGGGCACTGACTCAGGACTCGACTTGGACTTGCCTGTCTTTACTTGGAACTTGACTTAGACTTGAGGTCAAAGACTTGAGACTTACAAGGACTTGGTCCCATCTCTGCAATTTATCAGCAAAGTTTCATAGATAAACTTACACTTGTGTGAATAGTGTTCTTCTACTGTGGCCTCCTATTATGATAGCATTACCTGTGAAGCCATAATATAAATAAGATGTCAAAATAAAAGGGCCATCAATAGAAGTGTGTTTTGGGATTTCAAAGAAATGCACTGCACACCAAAGCTGTCGTTTTGTCAAGTATTTATTTGTTTTATCTTTCGTCTGTACTAGATTATTGCAATCTGGTTAATTCACATTTAAAAAGCAGTCATTGACCAGACGCACTGAAAACTGAAGATATTCATTTTTACAATAATCCGTATAGGCCCCATAGAGACTGGAAAACCCAATCCAAAAATGAAACATCTGTATGATTTTCTGCTCTTTATTTTGATTTCTTTTTTCATAGTAATTACAAAAAGGAAAAATATATATAGTAATCATAAAAAGGAGTTTCAGGGAAAAAGAACTGAAGAATGCAAGTGGCAAACGATCACAACACAGCACAAGTACCTACTTACAAAGAAATGAATGGTATCAAATTTAAACAAAAGGTAAACTGGAGAAAAGAAAGTCTATGAGGCTGAATACAAGAAGCAACAGAGAGACGGAAAGTGAAGCCTCTACAATATAAAACCAATTCTCAAAAAAAGACCTCTCTTGCTTTTTTCATTTTACATTTGATAACAAAATAAAACAGATAACCTGGGAGGGGGGAGAGGGTGATGGTAGGGGGCGAGGTGGTGGGACAATAAAAAATACTGCACGTACAATACCTTTTTAACTCCTTTCTCTCTCTTTCATCTAGCTTGCACTGGTTTGCTCACCCACTTTTGCTTTTTCTTTATTTAATAGCATATCCCATTAATATTCCTTTCCCCGCTGCTCCTAATAGCCGCACCCAGTGGTGCGATCGTTACAGTTTTACATGTGAGTAGCAAATGACACTTTGATTGGCTGTGATGTGGAGATGGGGGTCCCCTGCCGGCCGCGGGTCGGGGGCCCTGGGCTGAGCCGAGAGATCCTGCCAGGCCGCGGTCTCACTGCGCGTGCTGACTCAGCGTGTGGTTCTGCAGGAGACAGACAGGGAGAACACATGAGGAGAGCAATAATGGGCTTTCCACTCGCCCCCCACCCAATAATAGAACAGAACACAAGTGAAACACAACTGCCTCCCACAGAAGCACCAGGCCCGCTCACTTTACACACAACACACTGAAGAAGAACAGAGGAAGAGGAGGCACAGACACCACACAGGATGAACAGACACTATGCTCCATGTGGCGTTAAATATGCCATTGTTGTTGAGCAGAAGGTGCACTTGGAAATGTAGAAGCAGTGGATGAATGTGCTTGATCAGGGATGACAATGGGCTGTGAACTTATCATTGAGCTCTATGTTTTGTCCTCCACACATTTCTGAAGATTCTCACTACAATGACAACAAGTTTCAACATCTGACTGTAGTCATCTCATCATATTTATTCATAGTGGAGAAACCCAAGCCTTTTTGTTTATCCAGACGTGTGTGAAACCCCTGTGTCTTTTGATACTGCGATTAATATTTTACAGACAGCGTCTCCATACCTCAGAGACGCATACACTCATGCTCTCTGAAGGCATCAATGCACTTCACATCAATGCATCACATCACAATGCAAAAACACCTTTTTTATAAATTAACATTCAAAACAGCAGTAGTATGGACCTCAAAGGGAGACTGATACTGCAATCTCTCTAGGTATAAACTAAAGGAACATTAGTATGCAGGAATAAAGAAGCATACAGACTTCAGTATACAGTGTGCTTAACTTCTGGCTCATGATATCGCGACATCCCGTTTCAAGGAGTTGTGGAATCTTCAGATGTTTCAGTGACCTATAGCACAGAAGCTTCATAAGGACACCAAGGATATCATGCTGTAATGAATCTAGCTAAGGCTTTTAACTACAAATGTCAAATAAACTAACTTAACCTTTAACCTAATATAGAGATGTACAAACACATAATGGCAATTGTGTAAAAACATGCCAGGCCTGATCTATACAATGCTTCTTATAACTTTTGTTACTTTTTAACAATAGTTTTCTAAATGCCAATCAAAGAATAACTTTGAAAGATGAAAAAATAAATAAATACAATCTACACATTTGAAAGCACAGGATAATCTGAATTTTCAGTTTCAGACGATGTGTTGTCCCTATAGACAAGCTTTGGCCACAGAATTCCCAATGCCCCCTCTGCCCCTCGCCACCACTAAAAGCAGCTTTCTCAGATTAATCACCCTCTCTCTCGGATAGACCCCACTATGGAATATGGAGGGAAAAACGGGACAAAAAAGAACAGTGGATGGTGGAATAAAAAATGGAGGGGATAGGGGGATGAACAGAGAGCATGGAGGGGATTATACGTGCTTTGGGCTCGATAAATACTTATTTGTCATTCTGTAGGCCTTATCTTGCGGCCCATGTTTGGTTGATCCGGTCTGAGAGTGTGTTTTGTCACTTGGATTCACAGGCCGGGCCAGTGAGTCCAGGGGAAAGGCAGAGGACTCAACACCAAACAGGGCTAAACCAATGCAAGAGAACATGGCCGCAAGAACAAGTGTGTGTGTGTGTGTGTGTGTGTGTGTGTGCGTGTGTGTGTGTGTGTGTGTGCGTGTGTGTGCGTGTGAGCCTCCAGAGTGGAAGGACAGTGGTCGTTGGGGAGTGCTGACCCCATTATTACAGAGAACCCTCCATTTCTCCATCACTGCTGCCTTTCACGTAGCGGTTGGACAGCAAAAAGTGCAACATATAAGACGGCAGTTTTTAAAAGATGTAAAAATGTTTAATTGGTGATCAGTAATTAAGTTTGCAGTTTCTGATTTGTTTTGTCATCATGAAAATACTCTCGACTGATATACAGTATCAATCGATCAACATTTTATTTTTGCTTTTCTTATTTTCTTGTTTTAAGATGGACATAATAATAATACTTTGAAAAGCTAGCGGTAACTTACTTTAATGGGGACTAAAATCTGAATACACACTCATTTTGAGGGGGACCTTATGGGGACAAAAAGCTAAAAAGTCATAATTTAAAGTTAAGTTATGGGTTAAAATAGGTTCTGGTTAGGGTTATGTCAATGTCAGATAGGTATCTGTGTAATCCCTCAGTCATCCAGATAGGTGGAAACTATGGTTAAAGTTAGCATCAGTCTCCAGGAAATTAATATAAGTCAATGTGATGTCCCGAAAAAGCACTGAAACCCAACAATGATGTGTGTGTGTCTGTGTGTGTGTGTGTGTGTTTGTTGTCCAATTTAAATGTTTCCATTGGTCCAGCATCAGCATCACCATGACTCAGATGTCCATTCATCTTTACATACATCAAATTGCACTTGACTTGAGCACCAGCAGAGGGCAGCCTCATTCCTCTTTAGAGCACTATTGTGAATGGAGCAGCCTGCGCTCATACATGTCCACTCGCACAGGTCTGGCCCTCGTCATTACACTCTCTCGTGCTCTTGTGTGATCTTTGGCGCTGGGGTCACATGTCAGCGTTTAGAACTGCCAATGGAGGGAAACTCGCACTTCCTGCTATAACAAAAGGCCTGGAAGTAACAGAGGAAGAGAGCGTGTGTGCTTTTGCCTTTGGTTCATAGGGTCCTACTGCTGTTGTATTGATTTGTGGACAGAGAGAGAGAGATGGGAGGAGCAATGAAGGGAGGCCATGGACGGTCCCTTGAGGAACTCCTGGCACTGCAGTGAATATGGCCTAGAGGAAAGAGAGGGAGTGCTACGACAGGGCGACACACACACCCACGCACATACACAGCACTCTGACATCTCCTGCGTACTTGTCTTCATTTCCATTGTTTTTTGGGAGCGTGCTATTGATTATGCAGTGGAGCGATCGATCCCAAGTGTGTGTCGCAGTGTGACACGGCTCTACAGCAGAGTAATTGATATATTCTACAGAATTAAGGGCTGACGGAGGGGGTAGGGGATGAGGCTGTGGACATTTAATACATGTAATATTCTGGTCCAGTGAGAGCTCTCTCTACTAAATAAAGAGGTGGCTAATGAATCAGCTGCAGATGTTTCACAATAAAAGCCTCGCAGCAAAGTGAAGGCGTTCATTTCCAGGAATCAGACCTTAATGTGGAACAGATGAGGATGGCTCTGGCTCACACATGAAATAAACAGGTTTGTTATGAAGGACGAAGAGATACAAAGGGGTTAAATCTTTTACTTAATCATTTCAACGTAATAAAATAATCTAAAACAATAATAGAAGCCGAGTTGTCGAACCCTTTTTCAGTAGCCATTTCTGTATGCATCGACACCCTTTCTCACGGTCAGCTTTCCTATGCCTATAGCTTTCAAGAGTATACAGCGTGTTATCTATGACAGCTTATATTATATGGATGAAAATGCATGCCTCCATATGACAGACTCCTACATACACATGCGTTTTAGCCTGGCCAACTGTATGTTTTACCCCACCAGGCCATGAACTGCTGGTCAAAACTATGTTCTGCTGTCCATTTAAATGACATAGTGTGTATTTGTATATGCAGAGGCTGAAAGAGGCCATCTTGGAGAGCAGACCGGTCGATACAGGGTCCTGTCATTGTTTTTTCCTAAACTGCTTAGAGGGAGCGCAGCTAAAGCCTGCAGAGCCCCAGGCCCAAGGGAAATATGGCCCTGTCGCATAACCCACGCCTCGCACTGCCCCCTCCCAAGCACACACCAGAATGCATCCAACTCCCAGCTCACGGCATATGCATACAGACGCCAAATGCCAAGAAAAATGCAAGAACTCCAATACACAACAGTCCAGTGGAATAGAGTCTCCTGGGACAAAGAGAGGGGTGAAGGCACCAGGAGAGAGAGCAAATCTGATTCAGAACCCAAGTGTGAAGGGCAATGGAACACCTGCCTCACATTTAACATGTATGTGTTTCCATAAATGTATAGACTTTATACAGCCATATGATAATAATATACCTCCTTACATTTGTATAGTGACAAGTCTCTGAAGTGCAACAATAGAGTTATTATGCAACACTCAGTTTTAAGCTACTTCTGTGGCCACAGCCCAGCTGACCTGGAGCGGACAGATGCCAGTGAGCTCTCCGACCATCACTGATCACTCACTCACATACACATTCATACAAAGGCAAGTGTCTGTCCCACGACTGTATGCACTGGTCAGTTCATGCTGGGATCGGTGAACAATGAGGTCCTACCATGTTTGCTGTTATTTCAGATGATACTATGTTTTTATTTATTTAAAAAAGCATAAACTGAGCGCAGCAGACTGGGAGTCAGTTACATTTTAAACTGTATAAAACTAATTCAATACCAGTTCTCTTGGATATGTTAGCTGGTGAATTTTGCACACACTTACATTCTAGGATACTGCCATGGATGATGTCATAACTGACCCAGGAGCAGGGTGCTGTGGACCTCTGTCGGAGTGTTTTGATGTTAGCTCCTGTCTTCTCTAGGAACCTGCACGCATCTGTCAGTTAAGTAATGTGTGTGGAGTGTGTGTGGGGCCACTGGATATAGTCCAAGCCCACAGTGTGTTTGTGAGGCCTCTCCACGGCTGTTTTTAACTCCAAATGAAAAATCACCTTTGTCGCCTTGCGCTCTTCTTTGACTTGAGAGTATTTATAGCTCGAGGCTGACACTCTTCCAACACAGGGAGCACATCTTGGTTCATATGTGTGTGTGCGTGTGCATGCGTCTATGTGTGTCTGTGGGCCTGTAGCAGATGGGCTGTCTTAGCACCTCTTCCTCTGCTCCCTGGCCTGTCTTTAGCCCCACCCACCCCGGACAGGAAGCTGCCTCAGGAGATGGTTGAAAATAAACGCACCCACCTCTCCACATATGCCCAGGTCCCACTTTGTTCATTTATCTGTCTTATGTCAGTTTTCAAGCTTGTATTTTCTTTATGTATTATACTTACTCAAAATAATTTTTCATTGGATTGTTGCATCAATTCTGCAAAATACAACTCCAAGAACTGAGAAGTTTAGTAATCAATATCTTTGAAAAAGAAAGTATTATGATACCATATTTTTATGGGGTTTTAAGTTAGCTGTGTTTTACACAGCTAGGCAAGTGTTATGTGAGCAGTAACATCAACTTTCAGTGCTGTTTGTGTGCTCTTGTTAAGAGGTCAGTATTTTCTAAACCAGTTCTTTAGTCAGAGGCATTTTTTATAAATTTAATTCAATTTTGTAATGAAAAAGAAATCAATGTGAGAATGTGAGTGAGCTGGGCCTGATTATAGAGCATTATAAATACAGAGGTTTGGTCTTAAAGTAGATTAAACATTCTGTGTGTAATTATAAAAACAATACATTTCCAAATATATGTTAAAATTCTCCTAAACGTCTGATATATGTGTACCTAGATGTGAATGTAAGTCAGTGGCCTGTGCCTGAGGCCTCCTCTTGGAGCATGTCCTGTTTGGTGCTCTCCTGTGGGGACTTCCCCTCTCCTGTCGTTACTGGCCCAAACAGTAAACAGGCCTGAACACACTCTCAGCGTGAAGGACACACAGGTCACCACCAGCACCACTTTTCAGACACACTTTAACATGAGGCCTGCTGGACACTGTTTAACAAAATGAAGTTATTACAATATGAACATAAGCTATTCTGTATTCAGAACTAATGTAACCTGTAACCATATATTCCCATATTTCTACTCATGTTTCTTCCAACACCTGTGTATGATAATCCTACACCCTAAACTACACCTCACGCATCCAGTTTAGTATTAAAAAAGAGCAGGCCCCCCGGGGACCAGCAGGGTATGGGTGTGTGTGATTATATGACAGTGACACGGAAAGGCGGTGCGCTCGGCTAAACTGTGAGCTCAAATGTGCAGTAGATGGATCATACCTCTGAATGTATTTGTATGTGGCTAAAGCCTGACTGCATGCTCATGTTTGTGAGCCTGTGTTTACTTTCTGCTGCCGTGTCACAGAGCATTAGCCCTTCATCTTGTGAATATTTAGTGCATGTGCTTACCTACCTTTCAGTCAATGGTGCAGCTACACCATTGGTCAAAAATAAGTGATATACATAAGACACACAGATGGGATATCAAGACAGTTTTACAAGCAAAAATATATAATTTTAATTTATATACACCTCCAAAAAGTAAACCTAAATGTAAAGTGCTTATTTATCTGGCAGTTTGTCACATTACCAAACTTATCATTCAGAAAGTTTGATTTCTATCTCATGTTATGAGTCACTATTTCAGATTATGATTGATGTGTGAGTGTTTGTAAGTGTATTCTGTGCTGTATTACGCCGCCTCTTGGCCAGGCCGTAATTGGAAATGAGAGGGTGTTCTAAATTGACTTATTTGGTAAAATATTGAATAAATAAATACATTAAAAAAATCCTAAAACTAGTCACAAACTAGAGGAGTGATCATTTACACTGTCAATGAACAAAAATGAATGAAAAACTGATTTTATGCTGAGACATCCCTACACAGATTTTGGCATAAACTCCTTAATGTGGCTGCCTTTTTCACTACAAACTAATAACACTAATATAGAAGAGGAGAATACAATAAAAACTCTTGCTTGCTCTAAGCTTGATATATTCATTGTCATTGGCCAACCAGAACTATGTCTCTTTGAATGTGTGTCTGTTTCTTTGTGCATCAAAACCAAATCTAACTTATTTAAACTTGTCTTTTTGGTCCTTGCCGAGCCGCAGCGTGTGTCTTTTTGCTAAGGTTTTCTCAAAGCGGCGAGGCAAATACGCTCAGGTGAAAACAACATTACAAATGGAATATTTGCAGATGATTAGCTGATCCATATTGAGATTTTCTTTCTTCTATTTAAACCCCACATGAACATAATGTGCTTTGCATTCGCAGTGTGACACACCAAAGACCGCACAAATCCCAACCGTGTTAAGAGCCACAGATGCAATTTGTATGCAATTTTTCCTCAGGTGGTCAGACAAAAACATCTGCCAAGACTAAGGACAGTACCGGCAATGACACTACCATCCACATTCTCCCTTCTGTTCAGTTATTAGAATACATCTAATCATGGGTTACACTTATAAAACAATATAGACTAAAATCACAGGTGAAAGTAAAGTAAATTAGGACGGATTACTTAAATACATGTTTTGCCATCTTATATTTATAATTTGTGAACATTATAAATTGAAATTTGATTATTCTGCACCATATCAAAAAGTTTGACCGCCTGCAGTAAAAATAAGAGATGCATTTATTTGGGAAAAATAAAAAACACCTTTTAGGTAAATGTTCACAACAGACAGGCCCATCAGGAAAAGCAACAATAAGACAGGCTGGTAAATGTATACTGTAGATTAAACTCTAATGTTTAAAATGAGTCACAGGCAACAATCCATCCATGTGTTTCAGAGTGATACATAATTAGCCCAATGACATAATAATGACAAAAATAATATAGCTTTTGAAGGGTCAGAAGTCCTCAAAATGTCACCTTTAACAGGATGCAGAAACCCATAATTATGGTCCCCACACAACATTCTTCATTGTCAATGACATCTACAACTCAAATACTCAGTTTGCTCTGTATAAAATCATTGTTTATTTCCCTGCTAATATGGCACAAATAGCAGATGATGGCCAATCCAGTGTGCGTCAATCAGTCCCTAACCTCTCCACACAGCCACAGCGATACAAAAGCGCTAGTGCTAATAGCATTAGACTTGCTTGCACCGTGTCTTCACCTCTTCTTTGTTATGAATCTTCTGCCTCTCTCTATCCCCTGTTGCACATGCCTTCAAGTCCGGGGATTTAGAAGCCCAAATGTGTGTGAGCGTATTCTAGGTCCCCATTCTAATAACACTGAAACTCCCAGTGTGCATTGGGGCGGCCGTGCATGCTCCCCCAGAACGCCACAGGGATCTACGGATCAAATTCTCACCTAATCAGGGGATATGTGCTTTAGATTGAGCCGCTGAAACTTGACAAAAAGACTGGCGTGCACACAAACAGATAAAATAAAGCCATCGGCAGTCTGGCCACATCCACACCTTTCTATAATTCATTCAGAGGGATATAGATTCAGACAAAGACAAAGGCAACATTATTCACAGACGAACTAGAAACACGGGGCAGACCAAACACAGCTCCCATCCCAAAAAGCACACTATATCTGTGAAAGGTTAAAAGTGGGAGTCTGGGAGAATACTTAAAGAGGGGGTATTTTACTTCTATGGGGTATTAATTGCTAAAGCATGACATATTTAGATCACAATGTTATATTATATTGTTCTTTTATTGTTTTGAAAATGCAAAAACAACACATTAACACATTTTATAAGTTTCACTTTTACTTTTGACACACTGAGTCAAAACTCACTCCTCCTTCACTATCACATTAAATTCACTAATGAAACTACTGCACATCGAATCAGGTTTGTAAAGTTGTAGTGTATTGTTTTGAATCATGCTTTTGTGTATTTATGGAGAATTGTTGTGTGGGGACATGGATGACGAAGGCTGGGGGGGTGGAGCATTAGATAAATATTAAAGCTAACTGTGAGGAGGGTTCGAATAGGGCACAGGTGAGATCGCTAAATTACTCAAACATGCAGGGATGACATATAAAACCACCTCAGACATGTTCTTGATGAGGGAACAATGTTATGTAACATGGTAGAAAGCTCCAAAAAGTCTGTTTTGCAAAATACACCCTCTTTAATAAAATATTGTTGGTGATGTCATCTTGTTTGCGACTTGCTTGGAAAAGAATGAGAACACACCAATTATAAGCCACGTAGGGCTGGGTGATTGATCAATCTTGATTTAAAATTTTATATGTGTTTCTTTGCTGCCAATTAGGATTGTCAAAAGTATTGAAAATCAGATACTAATAAATACTAATACTAGTATCAAAACTAGATACTCATTTGAGCAAGTCCCGAATAGCTTTTGAATGATCTTGAGCTGTATCAGAACAAGTGTAAGACCACATAGACTAGTATCCTCCCACAGACCACTATGGAACCTACCTGGCCAAGCATCGTAGTATCAATATCGGTATTGAGTATTGACTCAATTTCTTAGTATTGGACTTGAGTTTACGACAACACTACTGCCAATATTAATTTTCTGAACATAAACACTACAGACATTTGTTCATTGCCATTTCACATAAAATTGTCAAATTACTTCCTTCAAAGTCTTAATTCTGCTCCAAACCACAAACTTTTACTGACAGAGGATTAGCTGTGTGGACCTCTTGATTAAAAAGACGTAAGTTGAACATTGACCATTACAAATAACTGAATTTGGATCTCAACTAAAATTCTATTAGTTGCACAGTCCAAAATGTTACAACTTGATTGACATGAACCCAATATTTTGAACTCACAGAACATAGCTTGATTTTGCCTTGTTCTAGGCCCAACCCTCCCTCTCCTGCCACCACCTCATACCTCAGTGTTCTCGAAACCATGTACTCGGCATTGTGGTTGCGTTTGCGTGCACACTCTCAAATATTCAACACCACAGGGACGAGTGGAGAGGGTGCAATCCCAGGAACGACAAACAAACATCTCCTACGCCATTCCATCCATCCATCGGACCAACTACCCACGCATCCAGTTCTCTTTAAATATTTACCTGTGCTAAAGGAAATGATGTAGCTATACAGGAGGACAAGGCAGAGAAAAGTGGGGAGATTCAGGAGGAGAGGAGGAGAGAGGAGAGAGAGAGGGGGAAAAGAAGTGTAACGTGCTCAGGAGGGATGGAAAAACGATATCAACATAAAGAAATGCCAAGGATGAGTCACTCTCTGTAGCCAGTGTGAGATGTCCATTTCAAATTGATCAAGAAAATCAAACTATATTTAGTGTACAGATAGATGGCTGGTTACTAGCAGATACCTAGTAGCCTGACAACTTGAGTCCCCTGGAAAATATAACACATATAGATTAGCAATTCAAACAGAAAATTTGTCCCATCATTGTTTTGATAGTGATGAGGATTCAGTCCTGGTTACAACATACCAAACTACAAAATATGCTGTACATATAATGACAAAAGTGTAAATGTTTTGGTTATAATGAATCTACATTATATATATGCATGGGACAATATTAATTCTTGCGATTGTTAATTACAATTATTTCAATAATACATTTGCTGACTATTTAAAGCTCTTATGGAACTATACATGTATATGTTCACTGCTTAAACTACTATTATAGAATTGGACCTTGTTATAAGTGTAAAAAAACAAGCAGTATAAGAGAACATGGTTAAGTAGCTTTGTTCTGCACAATCTGGTGGTTTATGTCAACTATGTCTGCTGATGATTACCACAAATCAAATATACAAAATGTACAGCAAACAATTATAGTCATGATTTTTATTGTCCCATCCCTAAAGTGAACACGACTAAAATGCAAATGTTTAACTAATATTAAAAGGTCCTTTAAAATCAGCTAGCAGTACATAAAGGCAAAAAAGAAGTCAAATGAAACAGGGAGAATGTGAAAAGTGGTGTATGAAGTCTGGGAGACAGAGATCCAGAAGGATGGCACTGATCAGGGCCACAGCATCTCTTATTTACACACACACACACACACACACACACACACACACTGCAAAACATGTCTTATTTACCAGCTTACGTCTGCACTATTTATGGGACACTGGGGAGAGGCACGGAGAGAGGAAGAGAGGAGAGGGGCTTAAATATGCATAGGGGCTGCTTCTTCTGGGACAGACGGGGGGAGTCTGGGGGAGACGGGGAGGGGGAGACACAAGCACAGGAAACACAGCCCATATCAGTGGAGAAGATTCTGGTCACAATAAAGAGATTTACTGGTTCCAAGGAATAAGTGTTTAAAATGTTCATGAGTAGAACTAGAAATCGGTGACCATAAAAGGTGTTTCCTCCTTTCCTAACTAACTGCATACTACTGGGGTGTCGTTGGGCAAAACACTTCACCCACTTTGTCTGTAAGAATGAGTTACTGTGGCTATGTGACAGCAGCTCCACTGTCTTTTGTGGTCACAGAGTAAGCGCAACTCGAGAGGAATGAATAATGTACAAAATTTTAAAGCAAATTTTGAACAGACAATAACCCAGTAAGACAAATGCATTTTATAATTCAAAGTGTGAATGAAATATAAATGTAGATGCATCTTTGTAGGTGTTAAAGTTAAAGCTGCATTACTGAATTTTTCTCTTACAAATGAGTACATTTTGTCTTCCTCACCAGTAAGTGTATTGTAGCGATGTGCTCGTATTCACGTGCATGGGTTTAGGGTTTGTAAGAGCGAGGAACTAGTTAGATAGATTTAAATACCAACTTCTTTCTTTCACAGTTTAAAGCAGTATTCTTGTGTTAGTTAGACCAAACCAGTACAAAGGTAAAGGAGTCGTACAGGGCCGTTTGGGGGGAGCGGATGATGCAGCGATGTGTCCGCATGGAGCTGGCCCTTGGGTGCATGAGTGAGTGAGCAGGACATCATAGGCCCTCTGAGGAGCTCAAAGAGGCCAGAGCCTTTTCTAACTGGCCAAAGCGCCTTCTTCATCCATCCGCACCTCATTAAATCGCACACACACAAATTAGCCTATTCCACTTTCTCTGGCACATTGGTGGCTGCACACATACACGCGCTAACAGCTAGCAGTGGCATTAACCTCTGTGCTTGTAGCTCTCCATCTACCCCAGTCAGCCTTTCTGTCTAGCCCACTTAGAGAGCTCTCCCCTGGGCCAAAGGAGCTGTGGCAGGTCAGAAACAGCCTGCGAGTTCCCACATACACACAGGCTGCAAACCAAAAAGCTACAAGATGGATATAGGCACAGCACAGCAGCCAGGAGGAGGAGTACAAGGAGCTGAGGGAGGGAGTAGTTGAACAGGGCTCAACTTAGCTGGAACGAAAACAACTGAATTATACTTATCTGACCCAATGAGAGCACATCTTTTCAGTTCAGCTGGATAAAGCCAAGAAAACCTTAGTGCACTCTTGCCGCGATGTAAAAAACTCAACTTGTTTTTGTTATTCCGGAACAACTCGGCGGAAAATTTGCAACTATAGTCAGAAGTAATTTTTGTTTTACGATAAAATGTATATATGAGAATCAAGTGGGTAAGATATGTAAGGCGTGGGATTTCAATGGTGAAGCTTTTATACATATTTATTGATGGTCTAGCATGCTGTTTATCTGACAATCCAAAACCACCATTTCAGAAAGGCGCGATTCACAGGCAGATTAACCAGTCAGAGAGACACAGTCCATTCATGTCAAAACATAAATGGCGGATTACATATAAAAAAAGGGGAAAAAAATAATACAGAGGTCAAAGAAGCAGGGTGGATTTCGGCAGAATCAACAAGCAAAGCACTAAAATGTTATTTCTTTCAGAAAAAAGAAGTTATATATTTTGTTCTGAATCATACAAGGATTTTCTCTTCCACATTTGAGAGTCACGTGATACAAATTAGTGGCTGTGGTTGAACTGCCACAAGTTAGAACTGTGGTTTGAGGCCCTTATGGTCCAGTTCTAGACCCAGAATGTATAAGGGACTGGTTGGTCAGGCAAGCATGGTGTATGTTGTATATTTTATTACATACAGATGCTATGTTTTGCTATGCTATGTTATAATATGCTGCGGTAACAATCCCTACTGCTCAAAAGTAGCATTATCTGCCTGGAAGTAGAGCCATGATATTTTGCCAGAGACCTGTGCACTCGATGAGTACAATGTGCGCGAGCCAAAGACAGTGGAGCTGCAGTCAAATGGAGGTAAGTGTGTATGCAGAGGTGCAGAGGCCGAGGGCAGCCTGTGTGTTTGTGTGTGGACATTAACCGACAGGGTCCAGCGCTCGCCCTGCTGCTAAATGGACTGACCGGCCATATGCCCAGCACCGCCAGCCACACATCACTGCCACTTTGTGAGAGTGGACGCTGCACGAGAGGGCCCCTCCAAATCATCGTCACTATCATTCATCTGTGTTTTACGGTTGGAGTTTCACACTGTTTCTCTGTACCAGTTTTGCCAAATTTCTCCATAACTAAATGATTTGGAAAGTTTTTAGATTTTTCCTCAAACTTCACCTTCCAATTCTAGCAAAGTATTTTAGTTAGAAGCACATGTCTGTCTACTGAATTACCATGTAAGTAATGTATTGAATTTGCATTTTAAGATAATGGCTTTGAGATTTATTTCAATGTCATTATTACTACTTCATATTTACTTAGCCCTGTTAAATGACAATACAAATTTTATTAAAATGACACTCCATAGTTTCTTGCGTGAGCAGACTGGCAGGTAGCAGAGGGCAGGAGCACAGACCTGGCCACAGCTGGCTCACGACCCACTCTGGGGTGACTTATACCCTCTCTCCTACACACAAATGTGTCTGCACCGTAATGACACGACGGCTGCCAGGACCCTACCAGGACCTCATGAGGAGAGATGGAAGGATGCAAACAGAGCGGTGAAGAGAGGAAGAGAGGAAAACACACTTTTACAGGAGTTTCAAAGACAGAGACAACAGAATAAAAATAACACGCCACACACTCAAACGCACACACACACACACACACAAGTGGAGAAATAAAGGTATGTTATGTGCCAGCTTTTCCTGGCTGTTTTACTTGTGTGACAGTGACACACCATTGGAACATGCATGTCCTGATCACACACATATTAGCGTTGAAGGACAGCGGAAGTAGAGTGAGCACATACCTGTAGTTCAGTCTGGAAGAAGAACTTCTGTGGACACTGCGAACAGTCGTAGATCTTGTCTTCCTGACCGTGCACTGCAAAGATGTGCTGCTGGAGCTTGTTGGCCTGTACAAATACTGAAACAGACAATTACACGCATGGTCAGTATTTTTGTCACAATATGTCATGAGGTCACTGATTATTACAGATGTTTGCTTACTACAGGTGATTTGTAATCCACCACTAAGAGACTAAGTAGATCCTAAACCATTTTCCATCAGTATACTTATATGTACTGCCCTTTGGGTTTAAAATGTGTCCCCCTTTTTCATCAGTATATGTCTCAAGTAAACAAAGCCTTTTTAAAGAATATATTGTGGCATCCTAACAAACATACAAAATATTGTATGTTTGTATATATAAAAAATACAAATATATATTAGGTTGCAAGTAATCAGGTTTAAGCTATTGACCATGTGTTGAAAGTTAAACAAATGATCTAACAGGAAAATATGCAGCCCAAAACAAGAATAAAACTTTACTTTATTCCTCTCAAAGGTTGTGATATTTATCAATAAATTATCCCAGTTTTTACCACCATGTTGTGTCTACACTACACCACACCTTCACTATCCTTTTGTTTCAGTAAACTTTGGGTTGTCTTTGCTGTGTGGATGCGTATGTGTTGAATTATTAAGCCTCCCCATAGGAGCGGTGCCCATCTTACTAATTCATAAGCCACCAAGGAATAGAGTTAAAGTTTAAAGTGCTGGCTGTGTACCTGGGGGTAGGCACACACAAGACATACCCCGATTCAGTGAAGGGGTGACAGGCAAAGAGAGGAAGGAGGATGGAGCTGGAGAGAGGTGGAGACTGTGTGTGGCACTGTACAAGTCTAAACGCTACAGGCCTAATGCGCTCATCCAGCATTTTCAATAGCGTCTCTGGTGAGTTTCCAAAGTATAAACCACTACAAACTGGTGTTACACTGTGGTCTGCAGTGGCATCCTGCTGCTATTGTTTACCCACTCTGTAGAACAATGGAACTTTTACCAAAACTTTTAAAAGGGGTTTTCAGATTGGTGGTGGTACAAACCTCTCCGATAACACCAATAATAATAACCAAAACAATTAAAACAATTAACCAAATTGTAAATGCAACCAAAGGTAGGCCTGTCACGATAACACATATTGAAGCATGATATATTGCTGAAGAAAATATACCGGTAGACAATAAACGATAAAACTGAAACAAATTTATGCCTATGAGACAACAACCCTTAAGTAGAATTATACCCCAAAAAAACTATTTTAAAAGTATATTGAATGGAACTCTTTATTAGAGAGTTTGTATCTTTAATGAGTCATAGAAGTTATTAATTGAACCTTCTACAGCTCAAATCTAATCGTAGGAAAAAAAATAAAAAATGTTCTCCACTAGTACAAAGAAAATGTACTCACAATAAATATTGACCCCCATAAGTTGATATAGTATTTATCGTGACAGGCCTAGCCAAAGGTCACCTAATTTCTAGCTAATTTGACTAATAAAAATATAATTTACCTTATGTGCCATTTATGCTGCTACTTGCTGACACATGAATTCATATGCACTCTTCTAATTCAAATAAATAAATACAAATACATGAAATCCTGTCATATGCACTTGTTGGCATCCTTGGATTTGTTTAAGATATAGTACGCTAATACAAGAGGTGATCCAAAATACAAGCGAGCTAATGTCAAGTATGGGACAGGAGCGTGGTGGTCTGTCCTTGAGGAAGTGGCTCACCTGTGAAGCAGACGGGACACTTGAAGGTACCTCCCATGCCTTCGAAGCTGTGCTCTATCAGGTGGCACAGCAACTTGGCAGGTGAGTCAAACATCTGGTTACACAGCTTGCACTCGTGATTGATGCCCTCCTCTGCAAATGAGAGATAGACACGTGTGAGAGGGCTACATGACCAAACAGGTAACATACATTAACCAAATAAACATTGTGTGCAACAGCAGTTATACCAGGTGATGTGGCACTGGCACACTAACATGGGTAGGGCATGCTTTGAAACCAGTTGTAGTTGAATATAAATTATGCCAAATGTTTTCTGTATTAGTGGATTTTATATCGCGCTCTAAACATCACATCACTGATACACAATACAGTGTGTAAAATGCCAGGCTTTCCACTGAATAGTTAAATAAAAAGGTAACATTGTACACTAGGGTATATATAAAAATACTATATTAGATTATAGAAATTAATCATACGAGACAAACTGATTAATGTTGAATAGTAACCCAGCTTGCATAATTTGCAGCATATTGTTTTATTATATTCTTTCTTCACACAGTACAAAAAAGGCAATATTAATATGTATGGAAAACCACTCTTCCAAAAGCAGCTCTCTGGAGGCATACCAGGTTGGCTAAGAAGACAATTGCAATAAATTTTGTATAATTAAAATTAAAAATAAGATTTCTCATTTCCATGTACAGGTTGCATCAGATGTTAACTTATGGTACACTCCTAACACCCCTGAGTGGCTGTCTGTCCCGCCTGGTAATTGCCTGTCCTCCCCACCGGGGCGGCGATGATTTAGACTTCCTATAGCCACCTTCAGCCCCCCTCTGTCCTCGTTATCTGCCCTCCCCACTGCACTAACCCCTCCACTCCTCACATCAGGCACAGCTACATTACATATACATTAATAGCCAGACCTGTACAGCCACAATGTATCTGAGAACAGCATTTTTAAAGTTTAATATTCACACTTTATGAACTAAGAGGAGAAAGAACTAGATAGCAGAGAATTGTAGTGCAATACAGGGACAACCTTTTACTAAATTATATTTATGTTCCTTTTCACAATTATTTACAATGAAAATGCCCTCATTATCTCCTTTTCTCATCGATCTCACGTGTTTGAGCATATGTATCTATTTTGAGAAGGTGCGGGTGACATCAGTGCCCCCCAGTGATGGACCAGATGAAAGGTGGGCGTTTAAAACTCACATCATGTGGCGATCAGGCCCCAGCCATTTGTCCTTATCACTACTGCACCATACATGACCAATGCCCCCAGTGCCCCCCCACACCACAGGGGGCAGCACACACTGCCCGGGGACATCAGATGGTGTCATCTGTGGGCCAATCTGGGACCCCGTGTGGAAATGCAATAAAATTTTTTTTTTTTTTAAATAAAAACTCTAAACATCAACAAACCTGTTTTTTAGATCACAGAAGCCTGTGACTCAAAATGTATGCGTTTATTTTTATACTAAATTGTTGAGGCCTAAACAACCGCCCTGTGAGGGGACCCAGCCTGGCTGTATGGTCACTTATCTGGGTTCGGAGAAGTTGAGCTTGGAGCTGCAGGGTGGTGTGGGTTAATAATGTCTTCAATCATACATCTATGACACAAACTCACTAATACACACACAGATCACAATCACACTCTTCAAAGGGCGACACGAGGGTGCCCTAATCCTTGCTCTGCAGCCGTGGGGGAGGGTGCCAGGAGATGTCCCAGTGCCCAAATAGAGGCTGTCCATGAACACACACGATGCTCAAAGGCTGTGTGTGGCGGGGCGCCAGTGTGTCCATTCCACACTGGGACAGATAGAGCTCCATTATCATTGGGCAGGAGATTGAAACAGCCAGGGGACTCGTGCACACTCTGACCTGCGGAGAGACTGTGGGCGCTGCAGCTTTCTGTAACTTCTGAATCTAATGTAAATCAGCCTCACCTGAAGACACACACTTTCAATCAGCTCCACATTCTACAGAAATGTGCTGCTTTGATGGATCAAAACAAAACAGGGAATAATAACTCAAGTCGAAAGGGAGTCAAAGTAGCGCCTACGCTTGAGTGATCTCTGTATGTGAGAGTGTGCTGGGGGTCTGTGGTCCCTCAGTAGGACTAACACAGGCTTTAGAAGTCCTCATGTCCTCCTCCCACACAAACAGGATCACACACACCTCTACATGGACAATACAATGCCCATTATCACTGTGCACAAGACTACCACATGTACAGTATGTCACTGTAAATTCACTGTTACAACAACAGGCAACATGACAAGGGCCTGATTCTAATTAAAATTCTATTTAAATTTTACACGTAGGCTCCATACTTTGTCATGTATACACACACTGCATGTATTACTACTAAACTGTCTGCATTTCCTGTTTGGCCACTAAAGTAAAACTCTTAATGGCAAAGGCTTAAAGGTCTCTGTAAAGAGTCACTGGAAAGGCTGTTGCACATTATGGTATATAGTGTCCATGGGTGAGATGAAGCCTTGTGCATTATGTCATTGAGAGACTAATTACTGACCCATAGACTGCTTCTCACTACGGACATATTCACATATGCAGGGTGATGTAGGAGAGCACAGGTCCACAGAGGAGCTGAAGGGACACAGTGAGGTGCAGAGAGATAATTGGGCTGTCCGGAACAAGACCATGGAGAGAGGCCTCCTCGCCTGTGTCCCATGAAAGACTTCTCTTTTCTGACAAATACATTGTTTTGATCTGTGTATGTGGGGACTGGGGTCTCTGTGTGCTGTCCCCCTCTGAGACCCAGTGCATGTGTGAGCGTGCACGTGTGTAAGTGTGCACGTGTGCGAGCGTGCATGTGTGTGAGCAACCCATAGTGAGATGACAGAGCCGCCAAGCGTCCCGTCGCTGCGCTTTGTCTCACAGAGTGCATTTGATCCAGCAGCACACACACGTGCACACCAACGTGCACACAGCCCTGGGAGGCCGGAGCTGGGACACAGAACACAGGGGAGAGAGGGATGAGAGAAAGTCACAGAGCCAGAGGAGGGGTGAAGGTTAGGACTCCAACTTTGTGACCACACTACAAAAATCACTTACTGAATTTATCTACCTTTAATATTCTAACACTTGGTAGCAACATTCATTTCCCACAGAATTTTCACGACACAAATGTCAACACAGATACAGAAACAAGTAGTAGGCTTACTACATGACGATATGTGAATACCACATACTACATGAGTTACAAATGTATTCAATGTTCCAATAAAGACAATGATATAATAATACATAAGCACTATAAATTGAAGCCACCATATCAGTACAACACCTCCGATCCACTCAAAGCGAATAAGAACTGAAGGCCTCATACAGTATGAGTATTTTTACCAACCTGATTAGTCAAAGGCCTGATCCAGCTGTGCTCACAATTGACTAGTTGCCATGCCAACTGTTGGCAAAGAAGAAACCAATGGTCATGTGTGGAAAGTACATTACTAAAGCTGCATTTTAGGCCTTAGGCCAAGCCCACGAAGGACTGAACCAGGGCTCCTCTAGATCCAGGGATTAAGCTCTGGCTAGCCCCTGAAGTGTACATAGAATGATGTTACAAACACTAAAACAAATATATTGTTTACAAGTCAACAAATGACAAATACAGTTCACCATAATGTAGCATTATGTATAACTGGATATGTGCAGACTGACAGAATTACCAGGACTCTCATCCTGCCCTAGTCTCTGGTTTCTGTGCCACCTCTGTGCTAATTGGCTGAAGGAGAGGACCAGGTGGCACCAGCCTAACAGCGCGTACACAAACCTCATCACAAAGTGGTGCGGCATTCAGCTAAACAGTAAAACACTCTTCGATTTCAGTTGCACAGCCTATTATTATATACAATCTTTAACCACTTCCTGTCCTGACTGTGGGATCCTTTGGGTGCACCCCAGCCCCCACTCCTCCATCTGTTTGTGTGCTCCCTGAGGTGCCCATGCAGTCAAACCGAGCCAGGCGATTGATGGCCGGGACAGCGAGGGACCCACGGGGAGCAGGGGAGGCGAAAAAGCATGCGGCGCTGGGGGGTGTTTGGGATGGACAGAGCAACAGAGGCCGAGAAAGGAGGCGGATGGAGAGAGAGGAGTGTGTGTGCGAGTCTCTCTGGGGGGCTCGCTCAAGGTGTGTTTCCATGGCAACCAGAGGTGGTGGGGGGTGAGCTTGACCCGCTGGTAGTGAGGGGGCTTCAGAGTACACACACACAGTACACAGACAGGCTGGTGCAGTGCTGGAGGGGTCCCAGGAGTGGCCCCACCTCTCCTCACCCTCACAGGCTGAAGAATGCTGCAGTGCTGGGGTCCCGTGGGTACCCAAACACCCACCCACACACACACTAGCCCTCCCCTCTCCCAGCCTTCATTTTCCCTCCGTTTCCATCACTGGCTCAGAGGTAATTGTTCACATTTCTCTCATTTGTTTAGTCCACATCTCACTGTGTGCTGGTACATTTAGGAGACTTGGCTAGACCACTTTTACTGAACAAAAGCCTTATCCTTTTGTGTTCAAGAAACATCGGGCTACTATTGGCAGACTGCAATAAAAACGAGTATGACAGGAAATATTTAGTATTGTGTAAGGCTGCCTGCTGTGTTAAACCACACTGAGAAAGGTTAGGTCATGTTAAGTAAGCGCGCCTACAGCCAACATTATTATAACACATTTCTAAAATAGTTTTGAAATATAGAAAATGCTAATCTACATGCACAAAATGTTCCAACAAAAACAATATTCGGTTAATATATGGCACTTCTGAGTCACATAATTGAAGAGACTTTTTTTCTGTTCTGTATTGCGCCTCTGATCCACTCAAACAGAACAGAGGGACCAATCGT
>KN484675.1:80744-116195 GCA_000787095.1 Periophthalmodon schlosseri
TGCGTCTTGTTCATTCATCAAGTTGGTTGCTTGTTGGGCAGGTGATACAAGATGTGGAGATTATGTTGGCGAGTCATGCCAGATAAGAACATCTGCTCACTGCAAACATTTAAATGTAAATGGGAAAAGACTGGAGGAGGCAGAGGCATAATTTAGCGTCAGAAAAGGCGAAGGTGGGACGGAGGACTGGAGGGAGGACTGGAGGGGGCCTGATGAAGGGAGCATGTGGGGGGCCCAGATCTGAGCCGCAGCACTCCTACCTCGGAAAAGAGGGATTTGCTCTCAGTGGGAGGGATGGAGAGACGAGGAGAGGCAGGAGGACCACGGAGAGCACAGAGGGGGTGAATGGGGGAGGGAGGAGGGAGGAGGTGAAGCAGATCAAGAGAAAACACAGGGATTTATCGTACAAATCAGAAAATGTGCTGTTAGCAAGGTGGTCCAGCTCACACAATGCAACATAATGTAGTAGTAGTAGTGATAAACAAAAAATTACTGTACTACGGCTTCAGTCATACAGTCGGCACTTGGTTGTCATGGCAACAGTGACTACGTAACTAAGTAAATTTTGTCAAAGGAAAAAAAGCTTTGCAAATATCTTGTTATTAGGCCCTTTTCATGCTAGCGCTCGGCTAGTTCCAGTTGACTAACCTTCGCTTAGGGTCCCATTATATTCCTATGGAGAAATAGTCTCAGCTTTTTAAGGATCATGTGGTGGACAGTGAATTACTGAAAATAACTGACATGTTAAAAAATGTGCCTACAATGTAAAAACTTTACCGGAAAATGCCTCTGTGTTTATGAAAGAAAGTGCCTTTGTCTCGAAGCTAACAGCTAGCCTAAAATAAACATAATGCTAACCTAACTGGAACTAGTCATAATAGTGACATTTGATTCATTTACGTTAATGGGACATTTTCTAAATCATGAAAATATTAAGACTAGTTATGATCAGTCATTTAGGAACCAGAATAGAAAAGACTATAATTTATTTGTGTAGAACACCAATTTTACTTTTGTACAACTGTGAATGGAGTGTTTAACTGCCATTTCTCACACAACCTAAACAAATACATTCGAAATTGTCAAGGCCACGTTGTTCCTGTAGATACAAACAACAATCTTTCAGTTTGAAGAATCCAAGTAGATCGCCATTTTGATGACCATCTTTGACCTTTGAAGGACCCATGTTGGTGCCTCTTGTGGTTAATGGGAAAACAGAGAGATGGAGACAGCTGCTTCTGACAGCAGAGCAATACTGGACCTCCGCCCCTCACTGTCCCGGGCCCCCGCTGTGACTTTTACCACCAGACTATTTTCTTTGACTACTCTGTACATTTCTTCTGTCTCTTCCGCAAGTTCAATAGCACTGACTCCACTATTTCCAGAGCGTCCCGACATACATCACATCCTACTCTCCACATTAAGAAGGTCACAGGGGCCAACTTTGTCTCGCACTCTCAATTTATTCATGCTAATTGTCTTTGATAAAAAGACGAGCCGCTTAAAACTTGCTTACACTGACCAAAGCTAATTGAAAAATGCGTTGGGACAGCAAGAGTGCACTTTTATGTCTTGTTCTTTGTTCGGCTGTTCTTAGACTCAATTAGTAAATTAGTTACAGCTTTCTGGGCGATAAACAGCAGCTTGGGAGTGCATAAACACACTAACCACATTTCATTAAGTTTCTGCAAGCAATATACCAACCAAGCACAAGTAGGCCTATATATACAACACAAACACACAGATTTTATGCAACAAACTGTATAATTTAGGTTCAAATACACTAGTCAAATGTTTAATGAGCTTCTCAGTGAGCTTCATGATGAGGTCACCCGAAATGGTTTTCACTTCACAGGTGTGCTTTGTCAGGGTTCATTAAGGAAATGCCAAGAGCGTAAAAAGCAGTGGCCAAAGCAAAGGTTGGCCATTTTGAAGAATCTAAAATATAATGTTCATGAGTTATTTCAAACTTTTTGTTTACAACATTTTATATTTGTTCATAGTTTTAATGCCTTCAGTGAGAATCTACAATGTAAGAAGTCCAAACTTTTGACTACTGGCATACTGGCAGCATATATAATTTTGGTACAGATAAATCACTATACCTTGCACAGACGTGGGGCAGACACATTTGAATGAGATTGGACTATTGGACAGGGTCACAATAACTTTTTTACTTCTACCTATGAGAAACGAATAGACTACCTCACAGGTTCAAGTACACCATGACATCCTGCGAAAGAGCATCAAGTGTGCGTAGCCCCTCCCACTGTGGAGAGAGGCTCGAGCACAAACAGCAGCAGGGTAGAGCGGGTTGAGCTGTGGACCAGACTCTTTGATGCTCTTTAAAAATAAAAGCACACACTCTCAGGCGCTCGGTGGTGGATTCTGACACTGTGTGATGACCGTGGGTAAAGCACTTAAGCTGCTGTAATTAGCCTGATCGCCGTGGTGACTGAAGATGCTTCCTTTCATGCGCTCACATCACACACACACAGTGCAGACAGACAAGGAGAGACTGGTACATGACTCAAGACTCATGTTTATATTAAGGACTCATAGTAAAGGGCTGATAAGACTATGGTCTGTGGAGATTTAAGTACAGTGAGACATAAAGCAGTTTGAGCTAGACAGGCATGGGATTTCAAATTCATTCGTTACCTTTTTTTATTTTGAAGTATCGCAATATAGGCCTTGTGTTATGGTCTGTTTAGATTTAAACGTTAAATTCGATATATATATATATATATATACACACACACACACACACACACACACACACACACACACACAAATATATATACAAATAATACTGTAGATTTTGTATATTAAAAATATTATCTTATTTTAATGCATGCCCTTATTTTTATTTTATCATAGTTTTTGTTATTCTTTGTTTAATGTTGCACAATAATACCAAAGCCATACCAATGGAAAGTTATGTAAAGTGTTCTCAAGCGCCCCAGCATCACTTTGGCCAACTCCGTAAAACTATTGCAAATTCTTAAATGAGTTCTACTTCTGGACCAGTATGAATTTATTTGTAAAATTTGCAGATACAGATATTCATAATAGTTTTTATCAAAGCTGTTTGTTTTTCAATTCAGCCCGCAATATTCCTACAGCGGGTAAAATCTTTCGCAAAATGACTTGAACAAAAATGGCACTGAATGTGTATAATAAAAAAATGACAGAAAAATGGAGCGAGTGTGAAAGAAATAAAAAATGGGAGGAGGTGGGGAGCAGTGGAGCTGAGCCAGAGCTAAACAAAGAACTACAGTAACAGTCCACTGGCCACACAGCTGCTCTCTCTGACTGTGAGAGTCCCTATAGGTGTCCACCCATTCAGCGCGCGGCCTGCCAACTCATAAACCCCCAACCTCCACCTCCAGCAAGGACTACTGCACCGTGGAGTGGCACCAAAATGATTATGCCTTTGTACAGAAAATATAGTCATTTGAAAACTTGTTAAACTATTTCTTTTTTTATGCATTTGCCATTCAACTTCTTACCTCTGTATTTAGCAGCAGAATTAAACGCTGTATACTTGTATACTTAAGCTTTTATTAATAAATATATATAATAAAATATTGTATGTAGGCCATTTCAGATGCATTTAATATTATTGGGAAATACTTAGTTTGATTTACAGGAAAAATATATAATCAGCTAACAATACATTGTCACAAATGAGAAACTGCTTTGTATTGTATGGGGAAAAACTGTGATACTAGCATTACAAGTAATTACCAGATGATTTCATTATTTGACATTAAGTGCGACCTACGACAACACTCGCGCAAGGAGGATCCCTGCTGTTGTAATTAAAGGTGTCCTTGACAATGGTACGAGCCACTTTCACACTCCTCTGAAACTCAGCTCAGAAACACTGAAACGGCTTCAAAAATCTCTGTGCATAAATTAGCAAACACAAATATAGCAGTACAACAAACTGCTAAGTCTTTAGGCCGTTTTCTTCTTACTTTAGATGTGGTTTACATGTTGAGAGGCAGTTTAATCAGGACTAGTGCTTTACCAGTGAGCAGTTTAATGTGATACTGTTCAATTGCTTATATAGGCTCATATTTAAAGTGTACCACCATTTATTACTCAGGACAAATGTGTGATTTGTCATAATTTAAACTAGTAAGGCAGCACAGATCTGTATGCATGGCCTGATGATGCAAGTGTGGCCACAAAGCCGAGGTGCGAGGTAAAGATTGAGAAGGAGAGGCAGAGTGGTGTCTGGAGTCTGCATCTGCATGTTTGTGTGTGGACGGTCCAGGTGCTGGGACCAGAGCATGTCCCAGGGCAGGGACTGCAGGGGTCCCACGTCTCCCCTCTGCTTCCTGCTAACGAGACACACGCACACACACGCGCCCAGACACACACACAAATGCAGTGGGCGCATCCATCAGGGCAAGGCTGAGGGTCGCACTGCGCCCCGTTAGCCCACCACAGAGGACCCAGAGCCCGGGGGCATGCTCAGTCTCCTCCTAAAACACACAAACATACACGTGCGTACATGCAAACAGGGCAGCTCATCAGGATTCAGCCCTGAGTGAGAGCTTATGCTGCTCACATACTGAAGAGGCTAAAGCGCAACACTAAGCGCCAACAGTTTACCATAGCAACAAGTCATACTGCGTTATACTAACAAATGATGGAACGAGTATTAGAGCAACAGCAAACAAATATGGAAGAAGTTCAAAATCGCAGAGGTAAAGGTGTAACATGCAAACTCAAACTCTCAAAGTCTCAGTAATCAAACCGGTTAGAGTAGCAGCCCCTGAGCAACTGTGCTGCCTCATAAAAGCCATACAAAAGTATACCTGGTAAGCTCAAGGAAAACAAGAATAATGTAAGTTCTGGGTTAATTTATAAGGTGCTTGCCGAGTGCAGGTTGTTTAGTTGTGACTCTCTAGACCTCAGTAGACCTCAGTAGAGATCCATTTTATTTTACATTTGAACAGTGATGGCCCCATATAAATCCATCTATCTTTTCTGGCCAAAATGTGTGACTTCTCTATCCTCATAGGGGTGTCCTTTGTCTTGTATAAGGCGAGCTGCTGACTCTGGTCCACTGAGGTTGGCCCTTAGAGGTTGCTTCATCCTCCAGTATGCTACAAGTCGGTGCGCTCCTCACTACACTGGGCTGCATGTACTCATGTGCATAGGGGATTGTGTCTTTCGGGCAGACATGGTTCTGTCAAAGAGCTGCAGGATAGCATCATTATGCTATTGTAGAAAATACTAAAGCAAGTGCCAAGGTGTAGGCTGAGTTACATAACATGTTAGGTGATGTGTAATTAAGACAGAATGGTATACATTTTCTCCCGCAGATGTGATTGGACCACAGGGACAGCCCACACATTCAAACACACCATGCACAAGCAGGGCCATTACAAAGCATTACCAGACACATTAAGTGGCTAACAGCTACAACAACACGCGGCTGTTAAACTTTATGATCGTCAGTGTACGAGCGGCATTCAGAGAGTCGCTGAGGCGCAGGGCTCAGAGGGTACCCAAGTCAAAAGAAAGTAAATCACTGAAAAACCAGGGAACTGCAAATCTTGTTTTAGTTCCTGGAATTCAATATTTCTGGCTTCTAATGTCTAGGCAAACGTAACAATAGGGTCTAAGAAGTGAATGAATTTAAAACATGATCCCATCGAGTAGATGGCCCATTATGTAGAAAACATAATGGGCAGAAAGCAGTACACATGTTTGTTGACCCATTCTACAGGTGCGCCATTATCGCTAACTAATAGTGTCTGGATCAGGAGTCTATGTTTTAATCTGAGGAAGTCATTAAGAAGAAATGTGGTTTTGCAAAGCGTGGTCTCATCTAAGGGATATTATTAGAAGCTGATATAAAAGACACAACAAGAAAAGTGCTGAGGGATGCAGCAATACATGAGTAAGCATCCGGGCCACTTTCACAGGTTTAAACAGAATACACAGGAACATGTCTGCTAAGGCCCTGGGCTAAAGTGCACCAGGAAAGAAATATAGAGAGGGAGAGAGAAAGAGAGAGAGAAAGCAAAAGAGAGACAGAGAGAGAGTCTAAGGAGGGGCCAGAGGCATGGACATAGGCAGCCACAGGCCAGCTCCTGCTCTGATGCTTGGTTCTGTGTGTGCGTGTGTATGTGTGTGTGTGCATGTGTGAACGGCCTGTTTGTGTGGATGAATTATTCAGGTCCGTGGAGAGGGCAGCCTGCTGCGGTAATGAGGAGGACATGCATTGATACCAAATATTGCTGGTGGGAAGCTATCGATTGAACAACCATTTGTCCAAACTTTAGTGTGCGATCCAGGGCGGTCTGCAGCCCTTTACAGAGAGTTACAGACAGCTGGACAGACGGAGAGACTAAACTACTGCATAATGCGCTGGCTTACAATAGGAATACTCAATATGATGGCAGCACGCTAATGAAGAGGGGAAAATATTGTTGTGCTACTGCTACAAACTTTGCTAAGGAGAAAGTTCAGAACAAGAGTATACTATAGATATATAGAGACAGATTTGAAGCATATTTTGGTTTGTAAAAGACACAATATTCATGGACTAGTATTGTTCACTACATACAAATATATTTTCACTATATACTACACAGTGTGTGTCTAAAAGGGCCCTCATTTCATAGAAGCATATTGACTGTAAAAGTTACCATCACATATTCCCCTTCTTTGTGGTGTCACAATGTCAGATATTCCAGGTTAGGGAGAACACAGGGGAAATTACGCTTCAGCCCGAGCCCCTAGCATTGTGTAGCATTGTGTAGCCATGTGTGCGTGTGTGTGCGTGTGTGTGTGGGTCTCGGGGGTGAGTGTGTTACCGTAGGGGAAGTGGACACACAATGAAGAGCAGGAGACAGCGTTGGAGGGTACAGGGGAGAAGGAGGCTGCGTGATGGAGAGTGGGACAGAGCAGCGGGGATTAACACCAGGAAGTCTGAAGGCAACTACAGGAGCCCCATCAACCGGTCCCACCGCTTCTCATTACACAGGCAGGACTTAACATATTCTGCACTCAGATGGATGGCTATTTTAACCTGCATCTGCTGTGCTCTATCAGTGCAGCTCCGACCAAACACTGCTCATCCGGAGCTCAAATTATTTTAGGATGTTTTTTAAAACAACTATAGGTCTGGGGATGCAGAGTTTTCATATTCTATATGGTATTATAGGGTTGAAAGCATTTAAAAGCTGTTTATCCAAACAACTAGGGCAAGGACAGGGATCACTGTATTTTTCAGGTGATAAAGGACAAATCTTCACTCTCACATTCACTTGTACACTAGTATGTTATTTTGTGTCTATGTCTGAGGTAAGTTAAACATTTTAGTGTCAGTGTTTAGTCAAAACTTTTCTTTGTTTTAAAAGTTGAAACAAAATAGATATGGCAAAAAGATTGCAGCAAAAAAGTCTTAGGGGCTGACCAGAGTTCAATGCTGTAACTCAATATTAACTAACGCTATCTAAGTCTGTCAAATTGTACTGAATAAATGTTATGGCCGGGACAATTCTTTATGAATAGTTTTAAATCTATTTAACAGGTAAAAAGTAGCTGGTGCCACAGGTCTGCAATCAGGAGCTAACGCGGCTTATTGCTTTGGTGACATACAGACAGTCAAAGCTTGTCAGCTGATTGGTCTTTAGCACCCATCCAGGTGACTGATGCCGACGCTTTATTCTGCCTTTCCTGTGGCACTAAAAGCCCAGATTGAAAATAGAATGGTGGGAGGCGTTTCCAGAGCCCCTTTCAAAAAGCTCAATTGCTTTTGGCTCGGCGGTAAGTCTGACACAAAGTGGCGCTGGGAATCAAACCCGCAGCAGCCCTCCGAGCTGCCGCAGCGGGCACCGTGAAGTTACACTCGCACACACACGCACGCCCACGCCAATCATACTCCGAATACACACGCACACAATTAGAGTACACACAATTACTGCCAATCACACAGGGCGCCCCATTCTCTGCTCTATTCTTTGTGTCACAGTGGCTCTCACTTAGCCCCCCGCCCACCAGGACACCCCAGGCAGCGGCACTCCGACCTCAGCCTCTCCTTCACCTGTGCAGGCCCATAATTACTGTGTGACAAGGGAACAGCTAAAAACAGACCCACAATTACAATCGCACTCACCCAACATACTATGAGTGTTAAAATGAACATTTAACATGGAGACGTATGGTGAGGCCGCAAAGTTTGTCATGTGCTGTCACTGAGAAACTGACCTCAAAAAGCCAAACATAAACATGGACAATAGGACGCATTTGAACAGTTGTTTATGATATAGTTCCTTCAAAGTACTTTTTAAGGAATATAAAGTCACCTCATTAAATTATAAAAGAAGAACTGAACTAGGGTTGTGCAGTTAATCAAATTTTAATCAAGATCAAAATTCAGTCATTTCTAATCGTCAGTGATCAGCTTTGGTCTTCTTAATAGAGAGGTCTACAGCCAGTCCTCTGTCAGTAAAAGCATGTGGTTTGGAGCAGAGTTCAGACTTTGGAGAGATTTGATTATTTTTATTATGTTAAATGGTTGATAAAAGTCTGTGTTGTTTATGTTCAGTACTGATTTGATTGAAAAGAACACGTGATTCTTGCCAAATTGGCCAGTTCTTGCTGAAACAGTCAAAACCGAAGACATTTGTAATATTTATGTAATAATTTCAAGTTGCTAATTTTAAAGATGAAACTTTGTACAGCTTGTGTTGCTTTTTCAACAGCTTCCAAACAGTCCATCGCTACATCTCCGTGTCCAATAAGACGTCATCTTCTGATTCTCCCATCCTCACATCCAGCACACGGAGCATGCAGTTGCCGGCCAGTTGCATCTAGGACACGCCCCGCTCCTCAACTCCAAAGAAAAAACATCTGGATAGCTTCCAAAAGCACCATGCATCACAACACACACATACACAGAGTCTAATGAAGCCCCGGTAGTGACGGAGGAGCAGCAGGGAGACCGGTCCATGTGTGTGCGTGTGTGTGCGTGTGTGTCTCCGGCGGGATAATTATGGCACTCCTCGGCAGCTGAGCGTGCCAGATGTACAGGGAGAAGGAGGAGAGAGGGAGCGATGCAGCGGAGAGCATGCACCGCGATACAGGCATACATTACCAACAACAGTGTGTCAGGACTGGCCAGAGGGAACATGGAGTGAGTGTTCAAAAGTCCTGTCCATGTTAGAAGACATTAAGCAGTGTGAAAAGTGCGAGTGTTTGGCATGAGGCCTTTTGTTTCGTGCCATCCGCCATTAGCAGGTTGGCGCGCTCGCAAATTACCAACTCTGATTCCAGGAGACGTATGTATGTACTAAAGAGGTGGTGTGAATATGAGAGGTGAAGGACATGAGGTCATATAGTTTACTAGAAGTCAGTGGGTAGTTTCAATCAAAATAAAATCTGTTTAAAAGAAAGATCTTCTTAAAAAGTATATATATTAATTTTACTAATTTTAATAATTTGTCATTTTGATGCCTCCGGGTGCTATGCCTTTTTTGTCATAGTTAAAGAATTAGGTTATAGAAAAGGAAAAATATTATATTGTGACTCAGGCCTGGTTTTGTTTAGTTGTTTTGTTAATGTACTCTAACCTAAGATAAGATAAACCTATATTTGTCCCATAATGCGGAAATTACAGTGTTGAAATGCAAAGTTCAAGAACAGCAGGAGAAGAAGAATTAACCTTTCATTATCTTTATTAGACACTAGTAGTTATTTTTTTCACTTTTTGTTCCTTCCACAATAATCAAGATTTCTCAGAGGCCCCAGTCTGGTCCAATTATACATTTTTACACTTTACTTCCTAAAGCAGTGAATGAAAGCAGAAAAGGGAACAAGCAAAACACGACTGAAAAACGCAGAGCTCAGAAAGTGAGTGCTCCGCAGAAGGCCGGCTTTGTCACCTCTCTCACTCAGGGGGGCCAGCTGAGCGCCCGGGGAAATTACGGCAACCAGAATGCATCGATTTGTCTGCGTCCAATGTGCATGTGTGCATTCCTCTGTCTGTACTGAGGCTCTTTGTACAGCAATAAAGACAACAGGCCGGACTACATCTGATTAGAGACACTGCATCAGAACAACAGCGTTACATCTAGAGGTGGGAGGTACCCATGGGTTTCAGAATGAAGAAAAATCTGGACCGTTGCCATAGTGATTAATAATAATAATAATAATAATAATGCATTTATTAACCATTAACCATTTAAAACATTACAACATATGTTTTGAATTGGAATAAGCCCTCAAAATGTTGCATATTCATGGCTTTCAGCTTCCTGTTGCAACATTTTCAGTTTTTCCCATTAAAAACATATAGAATTTTGTTTGAAATTGTTCATCGCTATGGCAACGGTCCAAATTTCTCATTATTCTGAAACCCATAGATAACAGGAAACTAAAAATATATTTTAAAAAAAAAAGGTTAATATAGCAACTGTTGTTTTGGAAATGTGCAAAATTATGTATATAGTCTATGAGTAAAAAAAAAGTAAAATGATTTATGCGATAGTTGAACCTCAACCAAGATATTTACAGGCACATGTTAGCGCATTTCTGATGCATTGTTAAAATATCATCTGAATATTGTTATTGAGATGATGCAAAAAATATATATATATTCATTTTTGTCAATATTGCCCACACTAGTTATGTCGTAGCTTGAACTCGTCTCTCTTCTTGCTTAGTTTGAACCAATTCTCCGCTCTTGTGTCGTGTAATTAAGAGCAGGCAAAAACCCTCACCCTCTCCCAGCGTGGCTTTGCATGTCGCACCTCACGCTGTGCTGCTGCCTGTCTCCAAGCATCTCCTCCTACTTCCTGTTATTCGCAGAAATAGTAGCGTTAACACATACAACTGCACTGGAGTTTTACTGACGAGAATGACAACACAGACACAATTCTTAAAGTCAGGAATAGGATAATAATAAAGAAAAAGGAATAATTACGTCTCTGGTGCTAAAACACTAGAGATCCAAATATTAAAGGAATTCACAAACCCATGGGAGATGCAAGGTTTGTGAGACTAAAAAAGATCTTAGAGTTTGAGTCAAGGTTTGGGCACTATGTCCTTATTACGAGACAGAGGAGTTTATAAGGAATGGTTCAGACTTAGTAACTGCTTGATTAAGGGGTTAGGAGTTAGGGTATTAATTAAAGTACTACAGCTATTAAAATTGTAATTATAATACCAATACATTGAACTACACCGACACTTAATTGATCATTCATAGGCCTGTCATGATAATTACTATATCGACTTGTATATGTTCAATATATGAAAGCTGGAACAATATTTTTTGTGGTCAGTATTTATGGTATGTACAGTTTCTTGGGAATTTTTGGCTTATTTCTTGGCTATATGATAAGATTTAAGCTATAAAAAGGTTGAATTAATAACCTATGACTCATTACAGATGCAAACTAAGTACTAAAGTGTTTCATTCTGCTGTTTATTTATTGCAGCTCATGATTTTTTAACAATATTGTACATTTAGAAATAGTTTTTGTGGTTTAAATCTGCTCTTGGGTTATTGTGTTAGTGGCATAAATTAGTTTCAGTATTATCGTTTATCGCCTATATTTACTTCAGCGATATATCGAACTTCAAAATTTGTTATCGTGACAGGCCTAATCATTCACTATTTAAACCTCTATCTACCATCTGATTTCACAATACAACAGCAAATGAAAATCTTTTTAAAATTAATTCACTGCAAATCAACTAATGCATTCCTCCAGTTAACTTCTTTTTACTCAGGACAATACACCATCATTTGTCATTCTCGTCCAGCCCAAACTGGCAGAGCAAACCCGCATATTGCTTTTTGCATTTTTCCATCCAAATGCCCCTGCTCCTCAGTTTGTCTCTGCCTCTCACTGACATGACAAGCTTGATTAATTAGCCTGCATTTGTAAAAGTGTCGGACTAAATCAGCTTGAACAGTAATGGACCGACTGCTGGCGGGGGGGCAGGTAAAGTAGGTATGCGGCGCTAAAGATATGCATTGATTCAAAGGGAACAATAGAAATCGCATTAAGATCAGCACCACAAAGAACACACAGAAAACATGTACACGTGCTCCTAGTTTGCCCGTTAGCATTCTTTGATGTGATGTCATATCATTTGTCTTACCGGCTTTACCCAAGATACTTTGTAAGTCAAACCCCTAATAATAGAGCTGGTAATAATTAGGATAGTCTTGTCTATAATTATAAGATGTACTGGCCTACTTCACAAAGCAACTTGTACCACAATATTTTAAGGTTAGTCACAGTCTTTTCTTCTTTCTAGACTATAAGGATTTGTATGGGACGACAGCAGAAAGGAGAGGTTAGTGAAGATTTGGTATTTTTTATGTAAAAGGGAAGACAAACTCTTTATATAAATGCATTGTTTCCTGATACTTCTGTATAAATACTTGTTTTTGCATGAACTCCCTTGCAGTTATAGTCTTGTGAGTGCAGTTTGTGTCAGATTCATAGACATAGGTAACAGTTCTGAGAGCATTTGCCACGTCCCCTTTTTAGTCAACTAATCGTTAGGACATGACTTTAGTCCAACAAGAATTTCTACAGCCCTTCTAATTTCAGTGTTATATAGTTCATTATTATGTTGACGATCAGGTCTGAGGTTAATTGCTGTTTTAGAGGTATGTTTGATTATCTTATTGCAATTGGTTTGATTGAGATTAGATACTCTTTAGCAGGCAACAATACTGCTACTTTACAGCATAAATCTGAGCATATCTTGAATTGTTTTACAGTGGTGTTCTATATCAGAACTAGTAAAAAAATCACATGGTTCAACTAGAGAAACTATCAACATAGGCTGTGGTATATTGTATTAAAAATTCTATTAATATTCATCATGGTATCTGAAATCAAGTTTGAAATATTAGTATCATGACAACACTACTGGATCCACAATATTCCGTCTTCAGATCCATTCAAACATGTGTGATCTTTACTGAGTGCTCACCTGCCCCTCTAACAGCTGGCCAGCACACATCTGCTCCAAACTACCATGAACTACACTGAAAACTCCCACGGTGAGCTGACATTTGTGTTTCTCTGTCTGTCTGGCACTCCCCCTCCCTCTCTCTCTCTCTCTCTCTCTCTCTCTCTCTCTGTCGGTTCAAACAAGGCTAGGAAGGTGACCCTGAATCGCAGCCTGTGTCGTGTGTGGATGCGTTTGTGCGTTTGTCCCAGTAATTAACACCAGTCACTAATGAAGTCCAGCTGCTCGGCCAGAGGACTGAGCTCGGGCCAAAAGCAGGTCTGCCCCCCTCCTCTGCCTCTGTGTCTGCATGTGTGTGTCTGTGTGTGTGTGTGTGTGTGTGTGTGTGTGTGTGTGTTCATACGAGTGGTTCTGTTGGTCCATTGATCTACATTCACACGTCTCCCTCCTCTGTGTGTGTGTGTAGCTCTGTTTGGGCTCCTGCTGGCAGACATCAGTATGAATCTAACTCACTTCATCTGGAATCACAGTTCCTCCTGACAGCATCCTGCTTTCCTTACATCTTCATTTCTCTCTGCTACCTGCTACACCGAGGGTCATTATACTATACACAAGTGAATATTCTAGGCTTTATAGTAGTATCAATCAAAGTACACATTGGTTTTGTAGCCATAGCTTTACTCTACCTGTACAGTGTTTTTCAATTGTATGCCTTTCGTTAAGTCTTTTAATCGTTATTTATGTTGATTTTGATTGCATGCTTCCTATTCTCCTGCATTTCTTGAACTTTGTGTTGCAAAACTGTAATTTCTTCATTGTGGAAAAGGTTATCTTATCTATTATCTTAAATACTGTATTTGTTTTACTCTTAAATACCAATCACTGGGATTGGGCGACAGTAGCTCAGTTGGTAGTGTTTGTCCACTGAGCTGAAGGTTAGCAGTTCAAATCCCGCTCTTGACATAAACATAATTGGTTGAGCGGTCACATCCACTGACAAACAGGTTGGCGTGTGATTCCAGCTCCCACAGATGAATGCTGTCATTGTGTCCTTGGGCAAGACACTTAACCCACCTCGTCCCCAGTGTCTGCGTACACTGGTGTATGAATGTGTGTGAATGGGTGAGTGGTTCCTTGAAGTTAAGCGCTTTGAGGGCCTTGAAGGTGGAAAAGCGCTGTATAAAAATGTGACCATTACATTGCATTTCTTCATTTCAACAATCACTTTAAATTGTTGAATCTAACAATTTATCAACTGTAAATGCCCTTGGTCTTCACTTGAATAAAAAAAAAAAAAAAAAATGGAATTGAATTATTATTATTATTATTATTTTTTTTTTAAAGATAACCAATGTGGCAAATAATAATACAAAACTCAAAACATATGCATTATTTGAATAGGTTAGAAGGGACATATTCATTGAGACATATAATAAAAATAGCATTACTTCTTTTACATTGCTCTCCAAAAATTTAGTACCATTTTGCGGAACCGTCCATTTTGTTATGCGGAACCTGTGTTCGTTTGATTTACAGTACAAATAAAAACATTAAGCGTATAGCAACCAATTACACCAAAGGCACAAATTGGAGTGTGATAAAAGCCAAACAAAACACACCACAGTTTTAATCTCCCACCACTTCCTCCCGCACATCCCACACAGTCTAAACCAGCCTGTGTGCCAGTCAAACTTTGCCCTCAGCGCTCACAGATCTAATGACATAATGATGATCAGTTTAGCCCACTTATACATAGAGCCTGATTACATTACTGTACAGGCCCGTTGCCTCTCTCCCACACACCCTGTCACACCCGCTCCAGCTGTGACAGATGTGCCTGTCACTAGAGAAAATGAATTCAGAATAGTTAGTGAATTAAGCAGGGAGTTAATTGTTGCTTGGCCCCTGTTTATGAAGCGCGTAAAGCCGGAGCGCCTTGTTTGTCTTGTGAAAATTAGCCAGCAGAGATAGAGCGAGCCTGTTCTCTTTAGCAGCTGGTGGAGCTACACCTGGAAGGGCTGAGACAAAAAAAAACAGAAAAGGAGGGGGATACACGGCAGAGATTTGGTCAGCTCTCTCAAACACACACGCACAGAAAATGCATAGCGCTAACAAAGACATCACTTGACAACTTGTATACTGGAGGCAGCTGATGTAGCATGTTAGCATACTCTCCCAGGCAAACTTCAAACGTGTCACGCACATACACACCATCTTATCCTGGAAGGCTCTCTCCCAGTCTATTTGTCAGTGTGTCCTATTAGGTTTCCAAACAGCTTGTAATGACTGGTAATAAACTGCAGAAGAAGGAGAAGGTAAATCAAGCGAGAAGACGACAAAATGAGCTCTCCAGGGGGCCCGCACGCTCCCAGCATTACAAACACACAAACAACCACTAGGGCTGTAAATATTAAGGCTGAATCCAAGAAAAGGAATTGGCAGGTTACAGACGTTAACTCGGAATAACAGGACACTGAACAACGTCTCTTAAAATAAATGAAATACAATTTTTAAAAAGGAGTTATTGTGTGGACATTATGGAGGAATCCAGTTTAAAGCAGTCTATAACTTTAAGATGATTTCATTTCTGAATATGGGACCAAGGCCTTCCTCTGCTCAACATGGGAGTGCTGCTGAGGCAATGAAATCTCTATGGGCTCTCCTGTTATCAAGAGCAAATCTGATAAAACATGTCTAGATCAATACTTCTAGAATAATCACTGAAGTAGGACTATGCCAATCCCAATACATGGATTTCCCTTAATATCGAAACACAATGGCCGTATGAATAACGCACTTTTTTAGCTCAGCAGATCCGAGAATCCAAATGATTCAAAGCGATGAGTTTATAAACCCTTTTCACTACTTTCAGAGGCCAGAGTTGAGTTTTCGCCATCACGGTAGTGCTAACAACAACTAGTATGCAAACTGTGCACTTCCAGATTCTCTGACAAAAAAATAAATAAATTAAAAAAATGTTATAATAAGGTGTAGACAAAACACGATTGACTTATTTTGACTGCTCATACTATATATCTGTACTTATACTGCTTATATAAGTACAGAGCTGCTTATACTATATATACTATATCTGTTCTTTGCTCAGAAAATGGGGGAAAAAAATCTGGTACAGGCCATTTAATACAGTAGTCAGCATGTAATTAAGTGTATAATTAATACAATTTATAATTAACTTCTTTTAACATCCTGTATCAATACATGTAGTGCCAAAATGTCCTTCACAATATATTGCTGTATATAATAATAAGAATGATACATTTTTATCTTTGTATCTATTATATGAATGCAGAACTTGTATGTCTTAATTACATAAAGCAGGGTTGGAAAGAAGACTGTTTATGTCTCATCTTTTGCCTTTTATCCTCCCCTTTCTTCTCTTCTCCTTCATCTAGGCCTCTGTAGTGTTCCCTCTCTTCGGTCCCTTGTCCCCTCATCATACCCCCCACCCCTCTCTTCTCCCCTCCTCGGGTGCCACGGCTCGCTGGCTCCAGGTGGCGAGGGAACGAGGGATAGAGGGTAGGGAAGGAGGCAGGGAAGGATGGATGGAAGGATGGATGAGAGACTGGGAACTCCGAAGACCGGAGGGGGTGGAGAAAGTGGGGGGACGTCCCATCATCTGTTCATATGCTCCCATCATCACACACCCAATTCAGGATGCAGCTCATTAAAGACACCCCATCACAATTTGTCATTTCAATGTTATGCTCACAAATGTAGTGGAAGAACTAGTTTACCAAAACAGAATATGATTGTCCAAATGTGTACATATTTTTCTCCCTAGTTGTATTTTTTCTTCCAAAGACAACTACATTTAAACATTTGTCATTCAAAAATGTATTCAGTGTTTACGAGACATGCAGGAAAACTGCAAATGAGAACAACCATAGCTTAAAAGGTGCTGTACCTGATTTTTACTGTACTAAAAACAGAACTAGTTCACTTCAAATGGTTTGCAGTGGTCCAAAGTTATTCGTCACTTACCACAAGCATTCTGAGCATCCTAATTACACAATGTGATGAGTTTATCAGTGCTTTTCACAACTCTCAGAGACCAGTGCGGAGTTTTGCCGTGACTGTAAAGCTAACAACAACTAGCATGGTAACACACACTTCCTGATTATCAGATGCAGACTGCACGCAGACTAATTTTGACCCCAAGAGCTACTTATACAAAATATCTAGCTCAAATAAGCCAACTTTGACACATTTACATTGTTACAAATTGATTCATATGCAATGTCCTTTTTCAAATAAATAAATCAAAAATAAATCTGTACTGGGACAAGGCACATTTTGCTCAAATACACTGGGGGAAAAAAATCAAGTACAGGATCTTTAAAGTCCAAGAATTCCCAACTTTAAAATGTACAATGTTACAAATGTAGAAAAAGAAAAATCAGTACCTAATTTAAATAATCACAAGGCATTTTATGAGCTTTGCGGAAGTGGAACGCAACCTGGACTTGACTGAGTTAAACAATCATAATTTAAGGTGTCTTCTTTCTGTGGCGCACCGATATACCAATTAGCACTTTGACCCTAGGGTAAAATAGCCTACAGTGAATGAAAAGCTTTCCTGCGTACAAAGCATATGCACACACCAGCCCTGTAGTTCAGGTGCAGCGGGGCAGAAGGAACATCCACTACAACGTTGGCTAGCCGGTGGCAAAGGCGCACACATACACGCTAACATACACAAGTGAACCCTCAACCACATTATCTACCTCCATTGACTCTAAAAGCTTCTTACTCGGCTCATTAAGTCTTCAGTGACACAAAATAACCGCACCAGGCCCCGATTACTACCACACACATATGCACACAAGGGGTGAGGTGTGTGTGTGTGTGTGTGTGTGTGCAAAACAGGAAGTACGCTAGGAGGAAGGAAGGGGACGCTCAGAGGCACACAGCCCTGGGGACGCCTGCTTAGACAGTAGACAGACATTACTAGCCAAGCACATCACACATTTGACTGCGGGCTAATAGGCAAGCCTGAATGAGTGCTCTCAAATGGCACCAACCTCCGGCTACGAAATGAAAACTAAATACATTTTGAGTTAATGCCCTGACACAAAAGCGCAGTTTTGTGAGAAAATTTACAATGTTAATATTGGGGGATGAAATGATAGATTTTGGTATATTTTATAGTGCCCATTCAATCACTTTCAGATTTTTAACATTATTATTAAAATGCGTCATCATTTAATGGATTTACCTCAAACAGCATTGCTGAACTTGAACTTGGAAAACAATGAACTTGACTGTAGCTCCTAGCCCTTCTGATTGGCACATGTGTTTGGATGCTAAGGAGTGGTCTCGATACTATTAGAGAACACTGATGTAAATAGGTAAGTAAAGCTCATGCTGAGGACACATCATTAGCCAGCACTCTCCACAGGGAGCACTTAGATCCAGGTGAGTGGCCACTGGATACCTCACAGGCATTTGCTACTGTGTTGCCAGTGTGTGTGTATGTGTGTATGTGTGTATGTGTGTATGTGTGTATGTGTGTATGTGTGTATGTGTGTATGTGTGTATGTGTGTATGTGTGTATGTGTGTATGTGTGTATGTGTGTATGTGTGTATGTGTGTATGTGTGTATGTGTGTATGTGTGTATGTGTGTATGTGTGTATGTGTGTATGTGTGTATGTGTGTATGTGTGTATGTGTGTATGTGTGTATGTGTGTATGTGTGTATGTGTGTATGTGTGTATGTGTGTATGTGTGTATGTGTGTATGTGTGTATGTGTGTATGTGTGTGTGTGTGTGTGCGCGTGTGTGTGTGCGCGTGCGCATGTGTGTGAGTGTGAGCCAGTGTGTATGTGGAGGGAGGTACAATGAAGCATGCAGCTAGCAGCAGGGATTGAGTAGACTGAAGACTGAGGTGAGGGGTAATTGTGCAAAGATTTGGGAAAAAAAAAAAAAAAAAAAAGAGTCCAATAGAAATGCATTCCTAATGAGTAGTGCCATTACATTTACAATGAGGGAAGCAATATCTGTGCCTTCCACTTTCATGCAAATGCGGTGACTCTTTTCCTGTTATTTATTTAAAATGAGATGCGAATGAACAAGCAGTGGGACAAGGGGCTGCCTTGCTCAAAGTGTGGGCTAGAGGTACAGAAAGGGAACAAACCTGGCCGACAGGTGGGCTCATCTATTGGCCATCCAATAGGCAGGTGGGGATGGGGAAGCAAGAAAATGGGCAGGGTTAGAAGAACTTTCAGTCAGTATGTTTACATGCAGAGCACCACTTAGCTGTGCTCATAACATGATATTCATCAAAGTCATCTTTCAATCCAAGTGTCCAAATCAACTGCAACTTCTGTGTCTACACATAAACATACTGAGTGACCACAGATTGTACTGAGGGGAAGGAACACAAACCTCGCATTAGATATATATAAATGGGAAAGGTAACTCTGTACACTCTATTAGCAATTCTCAAATAAAATATGAAGTCAGTGATTGACAAAAACAGCCTGGTTTTGCTTCAGTGCAGTGGTATAAAACCTATAGAAGGCTTCCTACACACTCAGCAGCCTTACTATAGCAGCTGTGACAAGCTGACACATATATAATTACACTAAAGACATGCTCTTAATGCTGCTGTGGGAAAGGCTGTGCTGGTGAATGGAGAAAACACCTGACCAATCAAGACTTGATGTTGCAGTCTTTTATGCTGTATAATACAGTAAATGAAAGAAATGTGTGCATCTATTGTACAATAAAACCACACATGTGTTTCCTATGTCTCTGACTCGTGGCACTTGGCTGTTTGCTCAGAGTCATTTCTGTTACATCCATCTGTTGTAAAACAGTAACAATGCAAACTCAGTATATTACTGAATCTCTGCAGTGGTTTACATATACACATGTAATACACTAAATATGAAACGTTTCAAAGCAGAAAAGCTTATAGTCATGTAAAATGGCTGGATAATGCCCTCAAAAAGGGAGCATTTTACCAGTGTTGTAAGTGTAAACTCCTGTGTGGTGTTTCCTGTCAGGCAAAGTGCACAGTAGAGTACCCACGCAGAGATAAAAACTTGACTGTCATCGCTCTACTCCAGCGCCGCTACACCACCCTCCGCTCCAGCGCGCACTACTTTTTCTGTCATGTCTCATCTCCGTGCTAACCCCCTCACATCTCCTCTTTGTGAGAAGTCTCCCCCCAAGTGAGCCCAGCCAAAAACACAAATAAATAGTGCCTATATTCTGCCTTCAGATCCACTTCCTTCAGCCTTCAGCGCCTTTCCCACCTGCTCAGCAGTGTTCAACACAGCCAGCTCTGTGATTACACATCCTCACACTCAGGTGGGACGCACTCACAGCACACGCACACACTCAAAACCCAGAACACACCAGAACAATAACAACAACACACAAGCTACTTCCTGAAAGATACTGTACACAACAATGAGACAATGTGGTAGCAGAGAGGCTATTCAATAGGCGGTCAGCACTGCTCTACTATTTAATGTGGTCACTATTAGTTCTCATAATATGTAAAAAAAAAAAAAAAATCAAATAAAAATAAATCAGAAATTGTGTGACCTAAATTGTGCTGTGAATCACACTATTTATTATTAGAAATTATGTCAAAATCTCGCCCTATTCTGGTGGACCCGATTTTGTTTCTCACCTTGTGTCTCATCCCATTATGAATAATGTATAATATACATACATCAATCAGTTTCAGTATATCAATAGTACATTAATGCTGAAACATTTTCATTGTTGCATTACTGACACCTTGTGGCAACATAGATAGTATCTTTAACTTCTCACTATCCACAAACCAAAACACGCTCACAGAATGTGTCAAAAATCTGACGATTACTGGTTCAAATATCTTATATCTTATGTCCTATCTCATTAAAATCAGATGCTTGGCAAAAAACTGTATAGCAAATCAGTCTTAGAAGTCTTTTCTGCTCATTTGCCCTTTTAACCTCTGTTTGCCTCCTCTGGAGTGGTGGTCTGGCCTTCTCCCTTCAGGCCTCCACAGCAGCCAATGACCACATGAAGCTTTAATTAACTCCTGTGTTGAAGCTGGGGCTGGTAGGAGCCACCCTGTGAATCGCTGTCAGTGCAGGCATTTCTAAAGATGGAAATGTGTTATTTAAGTTTTAATAATTACTTAAGTGATGTGCATACCCAATAAAAAACAATAGGTAAAAAAGTGAGATACATGTTAAGCTGTACAGACAGCAATATAGCAGTAGTGAAAAACAGTATCTAAACCAGCTAAGGTTACTTTAATTTGAATGTACTTTGAAAAATGACACATTTCCATATATTTAAGTTACTTGACAGCATCATTATCAAATCAAAGCTTAGAATAACGAGACATTTATGACATGGCCTAAATATGCCATTAACACCACATTATTTATGGAGAGACCAGATTAGACAATTAATAACATATCCAAATACAATGATTTTTTTTTTCATCTTAAAATCAGCAAATTGTCAATGGTGCGTTATGCAATTTCTCTGGCATCTCACAAACACCATCTTACTCAAAGCAGACCCACCTTAACCACATATTTGATATTGATCTGGTGTCACCTGCTTGTCACTGTGGAGATAGATAAGTTTAATGCCATACTGGGACATTTTAGGCAAAGCAAAAACATCTCCACAGAGACAAGTAGAAGGCAGACCCCTCCATTGTCCATACATTTTTTTTCTCACATTATGGCTTTGCACTATTGGCACGTTAATTAACCCAAAATGTCTGGTAAGTAAGGCTAACTGTACATGTGCAGGTTTACGGAGCCGAGCTTGAGAAATGCGGTGCAGTGGTAGTGTGAGTGAGGAGGTGAAGAGGCAGCGTGTCTGTCAGTGCCAGAACAGAGGCGAGATGGAGCTACATGATGGAGGATTAGATGGAGGAGTTCAGGGCAGCAGCACTGGGAGACGAGGCACACAACAGGCAGAAAAAAGAGAAGCCACTTGTTTATAATGCGGGTGAGAGCGAGGACATAGGGCCAAAAGAAGCAGTATACTAAATAAAAGATGACCACCTCTATACTTATGGTGTGTTTGTGGACCCCAGGGAGCACAGGAAAACTTACTCCAGCTGTACTTGTGTTCAGAGCTCTCCAGACATTAGCAGTCGACTGAGAGCAGTGTCAGCGCTTACAAACACACAGAGCTCATCGGTGTCTCTGGGATCACCTGTCAGCCTGGGCCCAAGCAGAGCCCAGGGGTCCCACTCGTTAATCTCCATGACGACAGCAACGCCAAGGCAGCAAATTGGTGGTACATGCATAAAAATGTCTGGGGAAGTTCTGATTAAACTAGCTTTAGGTCAAGTCCTATGATTAATAAGAGAGCAGAATCACAATCAGTAGTATCAAAATTGTAATTTGAATTGTCAAAATGATCAAATTTCAAGGGCTGAAATTATCAAGATAATCATCTGCAAATAACCAAATATTTTATCTGGAAATAACCTGCTAACCCTGTAATTTAGACCTCTACGAATATGTTAAATGAATGCAATTTGTGAAATACGTTTGCAGTTCACAGAAAAAGGCAGCCATACGTTTTTATTCAAATGAATACTACTGTGGGCATAGGCCTACCCGACAATTTCTTTAGGAAGCTATCTGAAGAACATTCATCTTTCTGCCAAAACACAAGGTAGTGCTGCTGGTGTGCAAAATGTGTGTAATGAATGGGTTTGTGTGAGACAGTTAAAGACATCAGAAAATAAATGACGACTCACCGATCATGTGATTGGCCACGTGAATCTGGATCTCTCTTTCCGTCTCAAACGTCATTTGGCATTTGATGCACTGGTACGTCTTTTTCTGAAAGATAAATATTACATAAAAGATCAATATATAACAATTACTCATGGAATAATTAACCCTTTATGTTCTTCTACCCAAAAATTGAAACTTTTATTTGCTGTTTGGAAGAATCACTTAGTAATATTTGTGTATGTGTGGTTTGGATAAAGATGCAACGAACCGCATGTCAAAAGAGTGAAGTGTAGCAGAACAGAGGACAAGACAGAAGAAAAGGAGGAAGCAAAGCAAATCCACAGAAACAAAATATGAGAGCAGCTCTGCTTATCCATTCATGGCACACTGCGATCACTGATGCACAAACACATACAAAATACACAAAGGCCTCACTTCCTCTGCTCCTGCCCGTTACAGCGGCTACACTCGCACACACTCACTCACACACACACACCCTGTTTTGTGCTGTTAGACTAAGCACAAACAAAGGTGCAGGTAAGACGGAGGGTCCCTGGAAACTGCTCCAACACACACAGACGCACACAGACGCACACGCCTGCCTGACACTCTCTCTCTCCCCCCGACACGCGGCTCGTCCCGGGGAGCCTGACTGTCAATATCAAGTAGAGCGAACAGCTCCCACAATGCCTCAGCACGCCCAGCCGCAGGACCCAGTGGGCTGGCCTTACACACATGCACACAGGTATACAAGAATACACACACAAGCACAACACAACACATATGACAACACAACAACACGCATTTCAACATAGGTTTATATGGCATCTTTCCTTCCTCCAACATAACACATAGTGGCCTCTAATGGCCTCTACTAATATCTCCTCTTCTATTACATCTGTGTGTATTATAATCCTTGATTAGCCCACAATCACATTACTATTTACTCCCTCACACCTCACCTTAGGCGCTGGGGAAGCTTCAGCCTTCTTGGCACTGTTTTCCGGGCTGACCTCAGGGTGGTCTGTCTGGACATGGCTCTCCAGGTCCTCCAGGCTCTCAAACTTCACCCCACACTCTGGACACCGCAGACCAGCCAAAGGCTTCTCTCCCACCACCTCCCCTGGTGTGGTGGCTCCTCCCTGACTGGGACTTTGGCCATTGGTTCCTCTGTTTAGTTTAAAAACAGATTATTCTTGTCATGAAAATGTAATCACAGTAACAAGCACAACAGACTGAACCAGGTGTTATACTGTACTATTTTTAGTTTTTCAGCTAGCCTTTGCCTACATGCCTTGACAGTATATGAATCAAAATATATAAAATATATATCAAAATATCGCACATACCAGTGGGTTGATATTTGAAGGTACAAACCTGCTCATGCAGCCAGCGCAGAGGCCATAAGGCAGGCCGTTGACGTCCAGCTTGACCAGCTCTCCTTTGTTCTTGAACTCCTTGAGACAGAAAGCACACTTGTACAGCTTGTGTTGCTGCAGCTGCCCATTGGGAGATGAGGAGGCCGAGCCGTTCCCTCCTCCATTGCCACCTCCGGCTGCGGCTCCACCCAGGGCCGACCCCGATGAGAGCTTCTGCATGTGGAAGGTGCCGTGTATTTTGAGCTCCAGTGTGGAGGTGACGGTCTGCATGCACACCACGCAGCGGAAGCCCGTCAGAGAGTTACGCAGGTCAGGGTGCATCTGACAGTGCTCTATGAACTCCTCCTCACTCTGCAGGGGCATCTTACAGATCCGACAGGTGCCTGTGTCCAGGCTTTTACTGTGGGTCACCTGCACACAACCACATACACACACATTATTAAGACTGTATGATGAAGCAATAGTGTATTTTCCCCATGTTGATAATGTTCCTTATTTTTGGGTTTGTCAACTATCTAATTACATATAATCAGTTCTGATCCATTGATCAAATTTAACTTGCCTCAATATATTTTGCTATAGTCAGAAGAAAAAAGCTCCACAAACAACTATGTACATTACATAAGAACTATATTTTTGCAAAAGGCGTATTATTTGGAAAAGAACAAGAATTCTCCAAACCAAATCAGAAAATGCCTGCAGCTCCAGCTGTGGCACGGTGTTTATGTAAACATATTTAACACTGTTGGTATAATAGCTCGAGCTGCATTACACAACACATTTTTGAATATGCAAACATTTTCCTGTAGGGTGGTAAAGCACAAATTATCTCTCAGAGGAGAAGAAGAGTTTTCAAGTCACAACTCAAAAGAAGTTGAGGATCAAAACAGCCAGACAGGTACACATAGAGTACATAAGAGGCTTGAACAAACGAACAAACAACTTTGAACAGAACAGAGTAGTGAGTGCTTGTTAAGTCGCTGTTCTTATCCTACAAGGACATTCAATGATTTCATTTGTTCTTTAGTTCAATCTTCAGTATTACAGATTGGAGCAGCAAACTCACCTTGTGTTCTGTGAGGGTTAACAGAGAGGGGAAGCGCTCTCCGCAGATGGGACACATGTAGTGCTTTGCTGGGCCTCGGTGCGTCTGAGCGTGTTCCCGAAGCCCATTCTCAGAGAAGAACGTCCTGGAGCACACATTGCACTTGTGGTTGCCTTTAATAAAGTCTGCCTTTTTCTTTCGAGAACCTTTTGAAACAAATACAAGTTTTGTTTTTGCTAAATATTGATCACTAAGAAAAATATGTGAAGATAACTAAGATAAAGAGAGCTTACCTGCATCATCCTCTCCGGGTCGGATGTTGTGATCGCGCAGCCTGTGGTTTTGTAATAGGGATTCCATGGTGTAGGCTGCTCCACAGATATCGCAGGCATACATAGGCTCAGAATTGTCCAGTTCCTCCTCACCTCCACTCGCCTCATGGCTATTAGTTGAGTCGCCCCCCTGACCTCCTCCCACCACTCCACTTTTGAGCAACATGTTCTGAATTTCAGCTTGCTCTGTAGCAGCCACACTTGCCCTGTCCACTCCCCCTGAATTAGCCCCACTACCTCCTCTTTTGGAGGGCTGTGTGAGGCCATTGGGGGTCCCGTTCTGGCTGTTGCTGCTCCCTGTCCCTCCTCCATTACCAGTGATGCTCGCTCCGTCGAAGATGCAGTGCTTCTCTCTCAAGTGCCTCTCGAGCAGTGAAATGGCATGGAACGCTTTGCCACAGAAGCGACAAGTGAACTTCTTGCTGTGTGTCGTGATGTGGCACTGGAGCTCCACTTCAGTTCCAAACGTCTCTCCACAGAAAATGCACTTTCTTGGCTTAAGGCCTGAAAGGTACACAACAAGAAAACAAATATTATTAAAAAAAAGCAAAACAGAGGAAAGTTTATTTTATTATAAATATTGGTTTATGCAGTATCTTGCCTGTTGATATATAGAGATAAAATGTAATTTTAATTTTAAAATAAATCCACTAACGTCAAATTGTCAAAAATTGTATGTATAAAATGAAAAACATATCAGCCAAATGAAAAAGAAAGTATTTTTGAGTATAAGTATTTACTTGAACAACCCATGCTCCTTCCACAATTTAACATATTAATCACTATTAATAATAAAAATCACTAATAAAAAGTATTAGCGAGACAATATTGGACCATAGATTTATCTATAAGTTAAACAGTCTGGAAAAAATGTAGAATGTTAATTTCTTGAGTAACATCAGAGTGTACCTGCTCCGAGCACCCCTGGCAGGCCTGACCTCTGGCCCAGATGGTTGTGCTTGACGTGGAGCTGGAGGTCTGTCTCTTTTCTGAAGTCCCAGGCACAAGCTGTGCAGCGGAACAGCTTCTTCTCATTGCTATGTTTTACTGCCAAATGCACCTATGAGGGCAGATGTGGAGAAAATCCCAACAAGATTATTTCCAATATGTTCATAAAGATACTCCAGATGTCTTTAAAAGATAATCACCTTCATATTTTTGCATACATCAAAAAGAATCACATACCTGGATGGAGACCTTGGAGTCAAAGACCTCCTGGCAGAGAGTGCAGTGGTATAAGACAAACGTGTGCATGTCCAGCAGGTGCTTTTGGAGATCGTCCACAGAAGAGAACTGCTTATCACAGCTTTCGCACACATACTGGGTGGAGGTGGTGGTGTAATGCACGGTCAGGTGTTGCAGCAAAGCCTCCTGGGATTCAAAGTCCTCCTTGTTGCACTGAGGGCAGGACTGGCGCCTCAGTAGCATCTCTAAATGGGACTTGAGATGGGCCTGGAAACCTTCAAAGCTGGAAAACCTCATGTCACACTGGTTACACGGGTAATCTCCATTACTCCCCACAGAAGGTGTTGAGTCTCCGCCCAGTCTGTGACGTTTGGGGGACGAGATTTCCACATCAGAGGAGGCGGGGCTAAGATCTGCCATTTTTGCCTGCCGCTTGTTGTTGGCCAGTGGGATGTTTTTGTGGTTTTCTTTTATGTGCTTGGTGAGCTTGAGGAGTGAGCCAAAGATAGGAGAGTTGGTGCAGTATGGGCAAGAATACACCTGCAGAGCACAAGAATGCACACTAACGCTCTGATATTTTTAATCTTTGAAAAATATGTTCTGTTACAACACTACGCTAAAAAATAGCTGATTGAAAGTGATTAAAGGGTATTTAATTTAGGCTTAGATGAGCAGTGTTTCATTACACACTTCATTAGGCTCTGACAAAAAGTGCCGTTTAGTCTGTAACAGCTTACCAATTAATGAGCTAAACCACTGACAGCACTAAAACACTGTGATTGTTTAACCAGAGTGCTACCAGCTATTTTAAAGTTGAAAATTGGTGTTGCCTTGATTTCAAATAGATTTCATTTAGAGTCTTACCTCCATAAAAGATTGGGATGCAGCTTGTAGAACAGGGGATTCTAATTTAGCCACACCCCCTCCAGAGCCAGACCCTCCCCCTGAAGCAGAGGTACAATGTGTCTGCTGTATATGTTCTGTCAGTGAAGACTCAGTCAAAAATCCCATAGAGCACTGGTTGCAGAAGAAGGCATGGTTTCCTTCTACAAGCACAGATATTTTATTATTATAGTATATTTCCAGAGATACCCAAATGTCTACACAATGCAATAACCTTATACGAACCTAGAGTGGTGGATCCTGCCACAATGCCCCCTGGCAGACAATGGGACACCCGAATGTGCTCCTGGAGAGAGTTGATGTCGGCAAACATGTCGGGGCAGTAGTTACAGTGGAAGGCGGTGACATTGGTGAACTGCAGCAGGGGAAAAGAGGCAGTAGTTGCACTCCCTCCTGAGCTGGAGCGGTGGGCTTTACGCACATGTTCATTCAGGTTGTACAGGGTGGGCAGTGTCTCCAGGCACAGCTGACACGTGTGGCTCTGCTGGGGCTTATCTGCATGGATGGTCTTCAAGTGGATCTCCAGCACGGCCAGGCTGTGGAAGTCTCTCTTGGAGCAGTAAGGGCACGAGTAGGTGACTTTTGACCAGTTATTTCCACCACCTAAGGAATAATAAACATATTTAAGGGATGTAACGCTTAGGGCTGCAAATGATGATTATTTCAGTAGTCGTCAAGTCACCAATTGATTTTTTGTTTAGTCAACTATTCAAACAATTTTCCATTGTACATTAAGACTTTTTATCATTCAAATAAAGGGAGAAATATGATGAATAAAGGCTTGTAAATACAGAATATGTATTTACATTATATGTATTTACATTATTTTGATTTATTAATGCCAATGTCTTCGTTACAAAATATCTTTTCATGTGTTTTAGTCTGCATAGTCCAGATAACAATTACGATGATCAAAATATGACTATCATTATTTTTTATAGTCAACTAGTCACCATGAGTTGATTAATCATTGCAGCCCTACTTTCACCATTACATGTGGCAACAAATAGATTTAACAACTATGAAACTAGCCTCCACTTTGATGTCCCAGACTTATTCCCATCTCTTCTGTCGTGTCTGTGCCCCTCCTGCGCGCCCGCTCACTGCCCTGGCTGGGTTTTAGGGTGGAGTCCGGCGTGGACCCCCTCTCCAGACTGGCACTGGAGTCTGGAGTGGCTGAGCTCATAGATGCCACACTGCCCAGAGCCGGGTCGGGACTTGCTGCGCTGTGATTGGATGAGTCTGGCTGCCGATGGCTGTCTAGGTGGCAATACACATCCTCCACAGAAGGAAATTGTTCAGAGCACACAGGGCATCTAAAAACACAGAAAATTTCCAATTAGGCCTCCACATTCTGAATAATTCATAGTATATTGCTAGAAGTTTGTGGTTTTAAAAGTTATAGAGCAAAAAGCTGTAATACTTGTGTTTGCGGTTGGCATGCTGGGTTTCAATATGAGTGAGTAGGGAGGCCTCGTCTAGAAAGATCTCGGGACAGTGGATGCATTGCAAGTCGGCGCGGTCGGACAGCTGGGGGTGTCTGGTCAGGACGTGTTTCTCCAGCTCGTCGGTCTGGCTGAACGTCTCCTCGCAGTAATCACACATATACAGGTCCTGCTCCAGGTCGCCCTCTCCCCCTGCACCCCTCTTACCACCGTCCCGGTCACCCCTCAGGGCTAGGTGCTCCCTGTTCTTACGATGAGCCTGAGACCAACAGAAAGCACGCCTCATGAAATAGCCCAATGTGGTGTTTTATTTATACTGTGGAACCACTTTAGGTCACAAGAGCTAACCTTCTGGTTTAACTATACCTGCATGTGGCTCTGCAGTGACGATGTCGAAGAAAAACCTCGCTTACACACACTACACTTAAAGGGTTTGCTCGAGCTAAACAAAAAGAAAAGAAGAATTTTTGTGTTTGTACCATGGCCATTTGATTGCTTGGTACAAAATATATTTATAAGAAAAATTACCTGTGAGTTTTGAGATGGATTTTTAAATGATCAGAGCGAGAGAAAGCAGCTTCACACTCCTGACAACTGTACTTCTTGTCTCCTGTTGAAAATATAAATTATGTGACAAATGGCAACAATAAAAAGCTGTTTATATAGTAGTGTGTATATAAACATTTATAGATATACATACGTATAGTACCTGTGTGCAGTTTGACATGACGGTCTCGACTCCTCTTGTGTTTGAACAGGCGGCTGCAGAAGGTGCACTTGAAAGGCAGTTTGTCGCTATGGATCTGCTCATGGCGTTTCAAGTAACTCAGACGACTGCAAGGACAAGGAAAAAAGGTTAAAAACATAATAAAGACCACTGTCACAATCAGAATAACTGGAGTTATAGCTATATAGTCTGCTTCAAAAGCCTAAACGTAACCTTAATTTATCTTCAATACTAATTGTATATTCTCTTTAATATGTACCTTTTATCTGACTTTTTTATTATTGGTTTAACAGTATATAACTCTTGTGATCCACTCAAGTCAAATGAGTAAGCCACTTGTCACTTGTCTAAAAATGACATTCTCACTAATGTCCATAATCCAGTGAGAAGCAGGCTGCTGTGTCTCCAGGGAGCCGTGTACCTGAAGGACTTGTCACAGAACTGGCAGGGGTAGGGCAGCCCAGCCCCTCCCTCCTCCTCTCCGCCTGTGGCCATGCCCGGGTCACAGCCATCGGGCATCTGCGAGGGCGACGCCACGTCTTTACTGGAGGGCGAGGAAGGCACCCAGGACAGGCCTGCTGGGTCATCATCACCATCTGACAAACGACGCAGGCACAGCATATGTTAAGAAAATTTACAAAATAACTTATGGCGTTTTATTGTTTACATGTTTGTGAAGATGAAGTATTATATATTTCAGTGAGGCCATTTAGTGAGTTTCACATTTCAGTTTAAGTTTAGACTGATTTTTTATGTTTCAGATTAGCTGTTAACCTTGGATAGGTTAAAATGTAAAATGTAAAATGTAATGTAATGTATAGAAAAAAAAATGATGGTTATTTCATACAATCCCAATATTCTTTCAATTGTACATTGTTAAAAAGAGTTCACAGATGACAAGCTGGCATTAAGTAACAAACTTACAAATTTCAAAGATTTATTTAAAACAAAAACACTGAAAAAGCTCTTACATTTGCAAATAAAGTTTCAAATAGACTGGGCATATTCCTCTTTTGTTTACAGCCTCTGGATTAAAAAAGTAGGGGGCTAAATCACAGAGCATTAGAATGATTATGAAGAAGTTATATCTTTCTTGGAAGGCACAAAAAGCCGCCTAAGGGAGTTTAAAATGAGAGTAAGCGCATATAAACAAAAAATAAACACATTTATCCTGGTTATACATACAGGGGGAAAATGAGGATGGCAGAGATAAAGGAGGAGAATAAAACAGAAAAGAGATGCACTCCGGCAGCGGCTGCAACATCTAAATAGAAAGCTCCAAGAACTATGTATCCCCGACGGAGCCCAGAAATAAGGACAGAGTGTATTTTCTCTCCCTCATCCTCCCTCTGCTGCCGTGCCTCCCCTCTCTCCCCTCACCCATCCCTCCATCCGTCCCCGAGGAGCCCAGATCCGCCTCATCATATTTTCATTAGGGCCCTGGCAGATTGAAACGTCGGAAAAGCGATTAGGAGATGTGGAGAGCCGAGCGGAAAGATGGTGATATTCTCTTGCCTTTATCTGTCATACATAGCAGATTATGCATAGAGCTCCCTTTCCTTTCTCTTTTGTGGCGTTCCTCCTGTTCAGCGAGTGACAAAAAGGCCGCGACTCCTTAAATAGACACTTCAGAAAGGATTCAGGGTGACAAAAGAGGGGCTGAACAGTGCTTTATATTCTTCTATGCGTTACAGCGAAGACAGCATGGCTGGGCTTTTTAGCATTTACACACCGAAAGACACAAGGCAGCAAAATCATTTACAATTGGGAGAAAAATATATATGATTTTGGTACACACGATTTGGGAAAAATATCTAATTGTGATTTTTCTGACAAGCATTGCGATTGGGATAAGATTTGCAATTTGTGTTTAATCACAGGCTTCTCAGAAGTTCTCAGGAAGTTCACATTTTAAAGTCATCCAGAAGAATAAACAAAACCACTGAAATATGAACTGACAAACTAATACAAAAATCACATTTCAGAACATGTTTTTACAGATCTTAACTACAGGGTTAGCATTTTATACAGAATACAAATATATTTTGTTGTTTCTGGAGGAAATTATGGTACTTCAAAAATTGCCTTTGTGATTTGCTAATTCTGTCCATTTAAATTGCAATTTCGATTTGATTGTGATTAATTTTACAGCTCTAATATAAAGAGAACTATTAGAAAGAATCTGTATTATGAGAATTAAGTATGTGGGCAGCAGTTTGTTTACTGGAAATCATTTCATGACGAGTGTAAACACTTGAGTTGCTCATGTTTGGGCAATGCAAACAGCCCAACAAATGAACACAGCTTGTCAGACATATCCAGACACCTGTCAACAGCAAATACAACATTTTTTTTTAATTATATGTGTTTTGAGTCTGTGTGTGAGTCTATAGTGGATTCGCCGAGAGGGGATGGAAAACAGAATCTTGTGATGTATCGATCTCCAGAAAAATGTAGGCACTGCGATGAGCAAATAAAACTCTGCAGGGGGGTCTGGTAAGTAAAAAAAATGTAAAAGGCATGAATTATAAATTTGACTGGAAGCAAGACGGAAAAACGGCTTAGGAAAATAGGAGAGATAGAGATATCAACACGAGCTTCAGCGGTAAAGCAGGAGGCAGAGCGCTGTGCCTGTAAGTGTTGACAGAGAGGGAAGAGTAAAACAAACACTGTGTTATCATATGTCTGCTCAGCGACAGAGCTGTGCAGGCGACAAACTGGGGACAAGCAAGTCTTCTCTCACTGTCATATGTGTCATACATGCAAAATCTGAACATGATTCCAATTTGCTATATTTCTAAGAATCCTGGTATTGTAACTGTAGTCATTTTAAGTATATATATACATATATATATATGAACAAAAAAGTTTTCCTGAGAAATATTCGTTGTTTTTCTTCAGTGTCAGGAAAGCTATATTAAAATGAGCATGGTAGTAACTGGCAAACGTGCCCTAAATGCAAATCCGAACGTTATCCCAAGAATAATTTTTTTCTAAGAATCATAGCGTTGTAACTGTTGTAATTAATTTTAATGGACAAAAAGGTTTTCCTGGGAATTATTAGCAATCTTAAGTCAACATTGTCTTTCTTCAGTGTCAGTCAGCCATATTAAAATGAAACGGCCTGCGATCACAACATTTACTATATTGTAAATATTAGGGCTGCAGTCCACCAAGAAATTCTTGGTTGACTAAAGACGTGCCCTGTGCATCAATTTATCAACTACAAGGGAAGGCAGCATAGCTCAAAGAAAACTCCAGCTAACTTATTGCATGCTTTCTCCTTTCTGCAGTTTCTTATATTATTGAGAAAATAATAGTTGACTAACATGAAATTTGGTTGACCACACGATCGACCAGTTAGTCAAACTAGTTAAACTAAAGGACTACAGCCCTAGTAAACGTTCAGTATAATTTTTCTTTTTTTTTTGAAAAGTCAGAGGAAGTAAGATGGAGTGAAATCAAAGAGACTCACTGGGATGGGACTTGGGGGAGCCACTTTTTGTATGGGGTTGGTTGGGAGGTGGAGGGGTTGTTGAGAAAGAAGGGGAGGAGAGATTAGCGTCATTAAAGAGCCCTAATCCTCTGACTAGCGTGGCTGGCGCTAAAATGGAGGATCACACGGCTTTTTAACGGCGCCTTTGTCAGTGGGCCACGAGGGGACCTGGCAAGACAAGGCCCAATGGCAAACTGGGAAAAAGCGGAGGGTGGTGGAGGGGGAGTGCAAAAAAATGTCAATGAAAAGTTAAATTAGAGGAGGATTCTCGAGAGGAGCTGAGATGAGGAGAATAGCTGGCCGAGGGAGGAGGAGGGTAGAAAGTGAAAGTGGTTGAAGAGAAAGACAAAACCAGGCAGGAGTGTGCAGACGCCGACGCACGCTGCTCTTCTCTGGTGCCACAAATGAAGCCGAGGAGTACCACAGGGCCCCGCACTCGGCCCGCTTTATCTGTGGCGCTGCAGTGCCGACTTCCCTCCCTCCCCCCCTCCGCCAGCTTTCATGTTGTTACTCATTATAGCGCTGACACGTCTCCGCCGGTCCCGCCAGCTCTCCCACTGCCTGTCCCCCTACCGCCATTGGCCTTCACCCCTGTGTCTCAGCCTGGACGGGACCGAGGGACAGAGGGAGGGGATGCTCCAGATGGACGAAGCAGAGGAGAAATATGACACAGAATGAGAGGAAGAGAAGAGAGAGGAGAGGAAGGAGGCAGGGGGTCCAGGATAAGACATGGAATTCACCCAAAAGCGTTGGACGAGACGGACCGCCTGAGTGCACCTGATAGGACTCCGGTTCGTGGAGCGAGCCTCGATAATGGGCCAGACGATGTGAGGCCTTGGTGAAACACTCTAATGAAGGGACACCCACGCTGCTCTCTTCATGTCTCTCAATCTCCCCCGTACAACTGAGTTACACAGACTTATCAAAGAAGTCGAGCTTTTAAAAGTGATCATAAAACTAAGAAGGATACAATATTTTAGCAGACTGCTTTGGAACACTGTGTTTCGGTGAAGTGTTGTTTTTCATTCAATGTTTAGGCCCTGTCAGACAATATGTTAGCCAGACATAAACTGGCCCAGGGTACTCAGTGTTGGAATGAGCTACTATTTCTCCTACTGATTCCTTTGTGCAAGTTTGTACAAGTACATAAACTTTCAGTGGTACAATCTTTTCCTCCGTCTAATAAATTCTGAAAACTTTTTATAACCATTCATCATTTTCACACACAAAAGGTCCTTGAACTGCATAGAAGTGTGACAAATGTTTTAGCACAATCAAACAGAGAAATATATTAGTCCAATAAAGCCTAGCTCAGAAGAACAGCACTGACTAAATGCCTGACATGGAAATAGAAGCCATGGATGTCATTCTCCCTCTTCTCTGGTGCTTTGATGTTTGAATCAAAGGAGCTCAGCTGGTTGCTGCAAAAAGGTTTCTGATCCCCAAGCTGCTTCCACAAGTGCTGAAGCTGCTACAGTTACTCACACAATGAATGAGTGATGCACGCTGAAATCGATCCCAGTTAAATATACATTAGGCTGTTTGCAGATTAAAAGCCTGGCCAATTATCTCAATATTTTAACATATTATTGCTCAAAACTCAATGTGGATCCATATGTGTTGTACTTGTTTAATTTACGCACAAAGGCATTGATGGTTATAGAATCCCTGTACAGTGCTCAAACCCCTCCCACCCTCGCACCCCCATCTGACAGTTCCTCCTTCCTGCTTGGCCATTGGCCCAGACCAGCACCTTTCCCAGGGAGACCCCTGCTGACCTCCTCCATCTTTCTACCCCTCTTTTGCTCCATCCCTCCATCCTGCGCTCCCCAGGCCCCCTCGGATGGCCCCAGGCTGCCCCAGGCGTGCACACACTCACAGCCCCGCACTCGCCATAGGGGGCAGAAAAACAACTTCCACCCTTGGCTCACTCAGGGCAGCTCAGCACACACTCCTGCTTTCACTCTCACACGCGGCAACACAATTAAGGTACTATTGCATACTCCACAGTCAAGTGTAATGAAAAACAAACCTACAATTTCCAATCTGTGTCGCCACCTGCCAGTTACAATAATAGCTCTTGTTCCCTTTTTGATTCAAGCTGCAACTTAGCCCCAGAGCCGTTGCCCAAATATATTATTTGTTTTTAATGGTTCAAACATCATATTTTCACACAGAGCTTTGTTCCATTATGTGAATAGCAGACAGTGTACCTGCCTTAACAGTGGTGACCAAG
>KN484677.1:2195-43417 GCA_000787095.1 Periophthalmodon schlosseri
TTGATGCCCCTGGGTGGTGCCCCCGGGTGCTGCCCCCGGCGTCTCCACTGGATCCTCTCCCAAAGGTGCTCTGTGTGAGTCTGCCACATGTTTATTATCAAATCAAAGGAGATTCTCAACACTTTGCTGCAGTCGGAATGGCAGGACTGAAGCCGGAGTACTCTGTTTTCTCCAAAGAAAATTGAATTTAAAGTTGAAGGAGACATGTTCAAATTTTAGACCATTAAAGTGTAGTTATGCACAAAATATGAACTGTACCAATGGCTTATGCTGTGAACGTAATATGGCCAAACGGTCACATTTTTATATAGAGCTTTTACACCTTCAGGGCTCAAAGCAGTTTTTTGGTTGCAGTCCACAAAATGTCTCTACAGTCAGTCAGTCAGTCGAGCAGTACTCTCATTTAGCCCTATATAAACTCACATTATAGCTGTTATGGAACTAGATCGAAGTAAAATATCTGGATAATGTGTTGTTGGTTGCGTCTACATGACTTACTTTTTATTTACTTTTCAAAACCAAAAATAAAAATGCAAAAATATTATGTATATTAAAACTATAACAAAATATAATTCTAATTTCATTGAGAAAACCCAACAAAATTCTTCTTATTTTGCATATAGGCTTTTATATATAATTGCAAATAAATAAATAAACAAATAAATAGTAACATTTTATAATAATGACACAATTTACAACCTTAGTAAAGCATGAGCAAAGGCTTAATTCATAATCAACAAATAGTTTATTAAGAATGGTTCAGGCTTGGTAACGACTTCCTTAAGGAGTTAGGGTTAGGAGTTACGGTTAGGGCATTATTATGTAGTTTCTAAGCCTGAATCATTCTTAATAAACTATTTGTTGATTATGAATTAATTCTTTGTTCATGCTACATTAAGACTAATTAAAGTGTAGTTATTATAAAGTGTTATCTAATAAACAAATAAACAAAGCAAAAGCACTGGCTAATCTCCAAAGTGGAATGCACCGGGAAACCTAGTAACCGTCACCATCAGCAAACTATGAGTCATGCGAGAGAGAGATCTGTGAGTCTCACCATCATCATCTCACACTGAACCAGTCGACACAAAACACATTGCTCGAGAACTATTCCCTCAGAAGACACTCAGAGACAGAATTAGAGAAGACCCATTTGAAAGTTAATGACACTTGAAAATGGACGTTGAGGAGCAAGTCTCGGTCTCATCTCAGTCTCGACCCTCAAAGGTCTTGGTCTTGTCCTGGTCTCGGGACTCTGTGGTCTCGGACAAGTCTTGATCTTGATTAGCGTGGCTTTGACTACAACGCTAGCTAACACGTCCCATAGAGGCCAGGGAGAAGGAGATGCAGCAGCAGCAGGAGGAGGAATTAAAAAGCCTCCTGGAGAGTGGAGACATCTGGAAACAAAAGTTTGAGAACCTCCAAATGGAGTTCGATAAAGTTGCTGAAGCCTAAGAAGAAAAACAGCAGGAGTGGAAAGTAGAAAGAGAACAGAGCTGCTCAGAAGGCTGGGCCAGGAAACAGATCCAGCAAGAGTGGGCTGACCAAAGACAACGCCTACTGGACCAAGGCAATGTCTGGAAACATAGATTTGAGAACCTGCAAATTGAGTTTGAAAAAGCTACTGAGGAGAGGAGAGCCCACATGGAGATGCAACAGGAGTGGGAGGAAGAGCAGAAAGGCCTCCTGGAACAAGGAATTCTCTTTAAACAAAAGTTTGACAATCTGCAAGTCGAGTTGGATGAATCTGCTCAGACCAGCAACAAGATGGTGCTGGAGTGAAAAAACAAAAGACAAGGCCTACTGAACAATGTCTGGAAACAGATCTGAGAACCTGCTAATTGAGTTTGCGAAAGCCACTCAGAAGAAACGGGCCATGAAGAGTTGCAACGGGAGTGGAAGGAAGAAACAAAAGAAACAAGGAAATGTCTTTAAACAAAAGCCTGACAACCTGCAAATAGAGTTGGACAAATCTGCTCCGACCAGCAGCGAGATGGTGCAGGAGTGGGAGGAAGAAGAGACGGCCTCCTGGAGAAAAGGTGTCTGGCAACAGAAGTTTGAAGTCCTACAAAAGGAGGAGGAACAAGCCGCTTAAGAGTGCAGGTCCACAGAGTTACAAGTGCCCAATGAGACGACGGCAGAAGTGCCCAAAATGTACTCAGAATAGGCAAGTCATCCCAGCCCGAAGTCAAGTAACAACTTGGAGCCGAGTTCCATATTTGAAACTACGACCGCGAGTATCTGGAGCGAGGCTGTTGAAGGTAACGCCCCTTCCCACCCACACCACTGGTTTAGCAGGGGATGGGTGCATGGCAACGCTGTCAGTCAAACCAGTTGCTAACGCTAGTGGGAGCAACCTCGGGAGAAAGAAGGCTCCTGATTTGTCTGTTATTAATGTTCATATCTTGATTTTGCGGACACAATAGTGAAATAAAATCACCACGATCATGTGGAGCGGGTTAATACGAACATTTTAAGACCAAAATGACGAGTCTGACAACAGCAGTTACAGAGAGAGGGGCCACAGTTTTTCAATAGAAAGTGAACTGGCGCTAGAATCGATGGAGCCGGAAGCGCACCCATGTTCACTTCCTGTTTCGAATGTGACAGCTAGCAGGTTAGCTATGTACATTTATATATACACCCTATGGTAAAAAATGCATGTTCTCAAGATATTTCAGAGCAAAAAGAAAAACATAATTAAAATAAATTCAATTTCCATGGAGACAAGCAGGTCAGAAAAAAGTTACACAGTGCACCTTTACATTAAATCAAGTGCATTATGCTAATCTGGACAAACAGCATGTGTAGTTCGTTAGCCTCTGTTACACACGGGACAAACACTGTAGGCTGGTATCCTCTAAGCACATGCACAGGGCTGTCTGTAAACATCGCATACATAAACACATTAGCGTATTAGCGCGGACGTGGCACTAGTTTGAGAGATTACATAACGTGAGACCCGCGGAGAGTGGCGTGTCCTGGATGAGTAGGTGGATTAGAGAGAAGCCCATGATGAAGCCTCATGTATTTTTCATAACTGGCCGTTTCTTTAGTAAATCATCTCTGGGTGTATTTACCAGTACAATATCCTGTCCACGCCGCCTTGTGTTGTTCCGATGTGATGAACTAATATTATTTTATCACTGAGCTGTTAGGCCGCTCTAAAAGCCCCCTGTAGACCCGGTATCTTTTGCTCTCTCTCTCTTCTGCATTTCCGTTATATGTCTTTACCCTCTCGTCTTCCAGCTCCTGTCTAGATTTGTTTTTATCGATCGATTTGAGCAGCAGCCCTCTCACTCTTCTTCTTCTACCTCGAATGTCCTTGGGTTGTTATGTAAGTGGCAGAGTTTTTTTTGTTTTTTTTGTTCCTTTTTGTTATTATCACCAACGCTTTCTCATTGTTTCGTATTGCCATGGTGATCCGCAACAGACAGCACGCCAATGAGTCTCACATCTCCTCTCACTATAATTAATTTGAAGTTCTAATCACAAATGAGGCCTTTTACAGAGATGGCGCTGTATACAGGTCTACAACACTATGCTCTGTTTGTATATTTTGTATAATCTCAAATGGACAACAATAAGTTACTTTAGTTTAGAGGCGATACTGACAATATGTAGTAGTTATATCTTTATTTCTTTTTGCCTTCTACCAGGGAGGGGAGGGAGCTCTATTTAGGGGTCACACCATGTTTAGTAGTGTCCAAATGTCCAGTTGGTGAAAAAGTAGTGCATTCAAAATTTCCCACAATGCACCTTGAAAAGCAATGGGCATCAGTGGTCACTAGACCGGTCAATATAGACCACAATGCATTGCGAGAGTCAGAAAAACAACAGAGGACAGAGACAGGTCTTTAACTGGACACAACACGACTGAATGAAGCAGATAGAAGCGCTGGTTTATCTCACTGTTGGTCCTGATTATGAATAAAACACTCTTACCTTAGCTTGAGTTGTTAAAAGAGCCATAATTTCCACATCTCTGACAGTAATAGCAAGCGATCCAGTTTAACTTGATTATAATTAATCCATAAAGACTTGTGCCAGTCCAATTTGATCATTATTTATGACAGAAATCAAGTTTTATCAGAGTTTAGACTTAGACTTTTTTCACCCACACCCAGAGTCACGTGACCCGAAAGTAGTGAGTTGTGAGTCTGAATCTCTCTGTGAACGAGGCTCTATAGAGTCCACTAAAAAGTGCAGGGCTGTGGGGTGAATGAGGGGCCAGGGGCTGGGGGAGACATTCGGACACAGCCCATGTAGTTTTGTATTTCTGGGAATACATTTAACTCAAAAATATGTGAATGAACTGTAAAATTACCCACAAAAGAAATAGTACTTGTCAACATTTTGAAGAACATTCACTTCTGTAACTGGACAAGCTGATTTTTGTTTTACTCCGGATCATACCTGGACGACTGACGAATTACGCAGACATTTTGAAGAACTGGCTCCTCAGAAGTTTCAACGCCATATGAAAACACACAGCCGATCCTGTCATGGGCAACATTTGAGGAGTCTTTGGCAGCAGTCCTGATTTCGTCATTCTCACTTGTTTGTCGAACTTTGATACGGGAACTTTTTACACAATCTCTTGTTCTGTATTTGAACAGGGCACTCATGGAAAGTAGAATCTGGTGGTCTCATTGGGCTCTCCCTGTAGAAATAAAGAGACATGAACATGAAAAATCGTAAAACCCAAGGATTTAATGCTACCATAACTATTGTATGAGAGATGTGGTGATCTTTGAAGTCGACTCTTAAGACTGTGCTATCAAGGAAACATCACTGACATGGAAGACTTTATATCATTTTTGTCATGTGTATAGGTCTAGTGATTGCAGATGTGTCCATCATAAACCTGCTCAAAACAATTTATATTTTGAGAGTTAAATTCTGCAGATATCTTACCTAACCTCCATTTCATGTTTTAATAATCCACACAGTGTTTTGCCTGGGATCCAAAATACACACTTCTTCAATACTTTACAAAGATGTGAGTCACCGGTGAATTTCAAATGAGTGTGATTGACAGGTGGATTAGCCAATCAGAGACAGGCATGGTGTTAATCTGTATTGGAAGTAATAAAGGAAAAAAATATATATCACAGGGGGCTGCTTTTATTTGTAAATCACAGGTGACCAATGAGCTCCTTCGTTTCACATGTGTCACTGGAAAAAAAAACAACGATCTGATTGGACGATCATGTGACCGCGCTTGAGACGCAGACTGACATCAAATCTGTGTAAAAAACACAGCGAGATCAGTGTGGATTTGCCAGGCAACACAATGGTATGTCTTTGCACCAAAACACTTGACGCTAACTCCTGCCTGAGCGCTATGGTGATCTTTGAAGTCAACTCTTAAAACTTTGCCCCCCTCCATGCTCCCATCTCTCCCTCTGCTCGCTTTCTCTCTCTCTGACATCAATACCCGTCACGGCGGCGCATGTACTCAGAGGTTTTTAGGCTCTTGCTCTGAGCTAATCTCTGTGGTGTTCAAAAGCCGGAGGGGCCCGCTGCCTCCATCTTGCAGCCTGTTGCCATGGATACCCTTGGCAGTGGCAGGAGGGGCGATCCGGCGAGAGTGAGGACTAGCGGATTATAGGAGCGCTCTGGCTAAACACTGGTGCTTTTGTGCTGCTGTCATAAGCCACCTCCCGGACGCCCTGTGCCCGCTCTGTGCCCGCCCTGCGCCCGCCCTGTGCCTGCCCGTGTGGCTGTCAGCGCTGCCTTTGTTGTGAGGGGGGACCCTTGGGGCATCTCTCAGGTGGAGGTCCCACAAAAATAACAGCACGTGTGTCTACTGTAAATACATGAGTGACAGTGTACACGTCCAGAGAGAGAGAGAGAGAGAGAAACGAATACATAAATGAAAGACTCATGTTTATCTTATCTTCTTTTTTAGCATAAAAGTGCACTATGTAAATGTGAATTTGAAAACTACCACTTCATGACATGACAAGGTGGAACAGAGCATTTTGAGCTTTGGAGATGTAGACAGGCTAATAATAAAGTGTTACTCAAACATGTGTGAATGAAACAAAACACAACTCCAAGTATGATTTTGAGGAGGTAACAACATTGGAACATGGCTTAAAGCTCACAAGAGTCCATTTTGTGTAATATAGGATCTTTAACCAACTTTGGCAATTTAATGAACAATATGGAATTTTGCAAGTAGAGAAACTGTTTTGATTATATAAATACTGATGTAACTCAGGTGCATTAAAATGGGTAAAGTTTTTACCTGATCCGGCCCACGCACCCCTTATGGGCCCCTGTAAGGGCCCCTGTATGGGCCGGTGTATGGGCTGCTGTATGGGCCCTTGTATGGGCTGCTGTATGTTGTTGAAGATTCCCTTAGGATGAGTTCAGAATGGCTGCCAGCAGGAAGCAGGTAATGAGTTGTGGACATGTCCTTGGAGGGATGGGCTGAGGCGTGAGGACGAAGGTGCAGATGAGAGAGATTGTGTGCAAATGGAACAGCAGAAGAGATAGAGCACTTTAAACTGAGAATGCATAATGCCAAAAGGAAAACTGATGGGGCTGGTAAAAGGTTACAGGTTTAAAATAATGGAAAATACTGGTGCAGAGCGGCAAAGTTCTTATCTCCTCTACGAGAAGTTATACTTGAATCTTTTGTCATGTCAATATAATGAAGCCCAGTTTCGATTCCACCTTTGTGTTAAGATGTTAAGGCTCCTTCTTAAAGTGGTTGTACCCAGGTGGAGAAGTATTCAATTTTGTTGCAAAAAAGTTGACTAAAAGCAAGAAAATTCTCAAGTAAATAAAAAAAAAGAAAATACTCAAGTAAAAGTAAAAGTATCACATGAAAAAATCTACTTAAGTAAAAATATTAAAGTACCTGTTTAAAAATAAAAACTAAAAGTATTTCACACAGATTTTGAAATCTAATAAAGCGTCAAAGCTTTTGTTTGCTCAAACTATGACCTTGTTCAAAATAAACCCTCAGCCTTTTCAGCAGGTCTCAGACAATGATAAAAAATACTTTTACTTTTCAGCCCTGTTCAAAAATGTAGTGGAGTAGAAAGTACAGACACTGCTCTCAAATGTAGTGAAGTAAAAGTAAAAAGTATCCACTTTACACTTCATTTAAGTAAAGAACAGATACCTACAATTTTCACATAAGTACAGTACTTTACCACTTTTACTTCATAATGCTGCACCACTGGCTCTACCTGATTTTTGCCCATGTAGCTGAGTAAAATTTATATATTGTCAAAGCAGCTCTTGGCTTCAAAATGAGACCCCTGTGAGCCATCTAATTATAAAGCATTTTATCATCCAAGAACCGGGATGTGCGGTGTTAGCAGGCTATATGCTGTAGTTAGCATTATCGTGACAGTAAAACTCCACTTTGGCCTATGAAAGTTGTGAAAAGTGCTTATAAACTCATCAAGGTGAATACTTGGCTCTGTGCTCCTCACTGTTAGCGTCACTACTTCCTGTCCAGTTTTATCTCTAGAAGGTTTTTCCCGAGTCACACTAAAATGAATAAATATTTAAAGGTCAGGCAGTGGACAGGGAGCTGCAGGAGGGTTAGGGGTCAGGGGTCAGAGGTTTGGGGGTTAGGGTGAGACCCCGGGACAGGGTGGATGTCACTGACAACATGTTAAACACTACACAAATAAAATGAATACTTCACCAGAGACTCTTCTGTGTTTAGAAAGAGACATGTTTGTGTCTCAATGCTAACGCTAATGCAAATTTTGAGACATAATAAATATTAAAACAACACCACAAACTGAAGTATTCTACATTTAAAAATAATTGGGTAGTCTTTATTTTAATTCATTTAAATTTGAATAGGTTGTTTATGTTATGTTTTAAGAAAAGTGACTTAGCTTTGAGACACACTGAGCTAGCTTGTGTGCTACTGTGCACAGAGGCTATTAGGATGCTAGGAATGCACCCAGAATGTTCTTTTTTTTTAGTTTTTTCAAGTTTTTTCAAGTTTTTAAGACAAAAATCTGGTACTTTTAAACTTACCATTTTCACAAGCATAACAGTACAATTGCTAATGTAGCCACTTAGCTTTCTATCTTTATTACCCTAAAACAGAACATAAAACACTAACTGATCTCATAGTACTACAGCCTGTGCTCCATATGTGGGTAATGAGGGCACAAGTTTATTTAAAGTCTGTGGGATGGATGGAGGGGCCGGTCTCGCAGCCGGAGAGGAGGAAGTCGTGCTGTCTCCCTCTCGCCCGCGGCTTATTGTCAACAGCTTCATGTAATATTAACATGTCAGAGCTGTAGGAGCGCAGCCTGCCCCACTGCCAACTGTAATAATCGCCAACGGTTACGACGTTACGAGCGGGAGAGCGAGCATGTCTGCATCTTTCACACACTGGCCTATATTCTCACTCAGGTGGACCTCAGGCGGCACTGTCTCCATTAGAGCCATGTCTGATTGGTTTGTATGGTGGAAATTATAATGTTATACTATATGAGTTTCACACTATTGTTGTCGCTAAAGAAGGAGCAGAGTCCAAAGGCAAAGCTCTCGATCTCGACACTCACCTATGGTCCCTGGTTTAGTCCTGGTTTAATGGTCATGAGCTTTGAGTAATGACCGAAAGGACAGATACAATCGTTTAAATGAGTTTGGTGCTCCCTTAGAGATAGGGTGAGGAGCTCAGTCACACGGGAGAAACTCGGAGTAGAGTCGCTGCTCCTCCACGTGGAGAGGAGCAGCTGAGGTGGCTCTGGCATCTGAATCAGATGCCTCCTGGACGCCTCCCTGGGGAGGTGTTCATGTCCCACCAGCAGGAGGCTCAGAGGAAGACCCAGGACACACTGGAGAAACTAAGTCTCTCAACTGGCCTGGGAACATCTTGGGGTCCCACCGGTGGAGCTGGAGGACGTGTTTGGGTTGAGGGAGGTCTGAAACTCCCTGCTTAGACTGTTGCCAGCCCTGGAAAAACAGAAGATGGATGGATGGAGGACTGTTGTCACTGTAAGGTAGTGTTTCCACCTTTGGTAAGTATAAGGGCATTGATTTGATATTGAGTTTTGTGGAATGAGTTCATGTAATGTTCATGTTTCATTTTATGGTGTTGTTGATGTTGTTGGTTTAGACCTGGGGAAGTTTAGTTCTGTTATAGATTTAGTTTAGACTCTTTACATTTTCATTGCATGTAGATGATTGTGCTGTACTCTTCATACACAGTTTAGTCAGTAGACCTGGTTTAGTCCACGTGAGGGTCATTTTAAGTTTTTAAAGCCTCGGTATGTAACCTTTTATTCAGAAAATAGACTGAAAAAGACTGAAATAAAAGCATCTTCTTCATTTTGGTTGTTTTTATTGCCCTCACTGAGAGGCATGCCCTGGAGGAACGCCTCGTCCTGCTTGTTTCCATGGAAATGTTGTTCCTTCTGCTATAATCTCCCACACTATGACATCTATCTCCGTGGACACTGGCCCATTTTGTATGGTTTTAGCTTTATGTTTCCACGGAGTCATGCAGGTGACCTACCACCTCCAGAAAGTTACATAGTCTTGCTTTAAGGTACGGGAAAGTTTTTGCTCTGCATTTGACTCATCTGTCAGGGTAGAGGGCACTGTGCAGTACCTGGAAACACGTCTCCAGATCTTGAGCTGTTCATTCAGGGGGATCTGGATCATTGGCCAGTCATACAAGTTTTAAGTTTGTTTTAAGTTTTAAGATCATTTTAAGTACTGGTTTGGTCTGAATTTTGTGAGATCTTGTTTAACCTTTAGTCCAGATATACGCTCAGAGACTGCACTTATATCAAACCCTTTCCTCTCGTTGATACTCAGTGTAGAAAGTTTGCAAATCACTTCTGTAATGAAACATGAAGCGAGTAACACAATTTAACCAGCCATGCAGAGATAAGGTGTCCACTTCTTGTACCGGAGCGTTGTAAACGGATTTACAGGACTCTGAGCTCGACTGGTGGGCAAGAATAAAATCACGTCATGCCCACCCACTGTCTGCTGTTTATACCGCCAGTCATTTCATCAGCTCCACTGTGGCTTTAGAACAAATGTGTGCTTGCATTACAGTGGACCTTTTGTACTGGCCTGTCTGGCACTACAAAGAGAGAGTGGAGTGGGAACGGTACAGCATATAATCATGAGGAGATGGATAGTTCTCAGCTCTGATGGTTCATATGGGTCACTGTCTATAGAGTGATGACTAATGATCACAGACTGTATATAGAAATTGACATAGCTAATCTGCTAGCACTGCATTCCAAATAGGAAGTGATCATGGGCTCTCTTCCGGCTCCATCGACTCTGGCTCCACTTTCACTTTACATTGAAAAAGTGTGTTATTTCACTATTGTGTCCGTAAATCAAGATATGAACATTAATAACAGACAAATCAGACGCCTTCTTTCCACGAGGTCGCTCCCGCTAGCATTAGCACCAGGTTTGATTGACAGTGTTGCTAAGTGCCCGTTCCCTGCTAAACCAGCGATGCGGGCGGGAAGGGGCGTTATCTTCTGCAGCCTTGTTCCGGATTGGCTCTTTGGTTGCTATGATACTCATTGTTGGAATTACCAAATATGGAACTTGGCTCCAAATTGGCCCTGCTGCTAGCCTCGATGAGCTTCATTTGACTGGAGCCGAACGCTGAGGGTGAGGACACACTCACTTAGTCCACTTCTTTAGACAGTTTATGCTAATGATCCATGCACAAATTGAGTGGGGTTTGGCTAAATTAAGATTAAGGTTAAACTGTAGGGATCTCAGTTGTTGTCTTTGCTGTTCTGCTCCTCCCGGTGTGAACTGACCTGTGCCTATTCCACCTTAATTACATGGCAAACGGGCATGGGTTTTTAAAGGGGTTCATCTTAAGCTGCATAGATACAGTGTACAGTTATATAAATACTTGTTTTTCTTGTATATTTTGAAACTAAATGATTCTCTGATTGTGAGAAAGATGGTCTGGCGTGGGCAGAGTTGTGTTTTAGTTTTAGTTTTTCCTTGAATGATGCAGAAAAGACTTTTCTGAGAATGCCTTGGGGTCCCACTGGAGGAGCTGGAGGAAGTGTCTGGGGTGTGGTAAGTCTGGGAGTCCCTGCTTAGACTGCTGCCCCCGCTACCTGGCCCCGGATAAGTGGTAGAAAATGGATGGATGGATGTACTTCAATTCTGGGAGCACATCTTAATCACCAACTAGGAAACAGCTTGCTATGTTGTATGACCATATTTAATAAGCCTTTTTCCTATTAGTAGTCTTAATTACAGTTAATTATCATTATAAGCAACATGTACAAAAACTATTATCTTAATATGTGCTTGATAAGTACTGACTAAGAGGTCATTAAAGGTCCTGTATTACACAAAATGGGCTCTTGTGAGCTTTAAGCCATCTTATAATGCTGTTACCTCCTCAAAAACATACCTGGAGTTATGTTTTGTTTCATTTACACATGTTTGAGTAACCCTTTATTATTAGTCTGTCTACATCTCCAAAGCTCAAAATGCTCTGTTCCACCTTGTGATGTCATGAAGCGGTAGTTTTCAAATGAATAGCTCCTTTTACCTTTAGTTCAGTAGAGATTGGAAACTCCAGGGTTGAAATAATCCAGATGATTCTAGTGAAGGTGTATGGAGTTTAAAAACACAGTGGAGCACTTCCTGTATTACCACATGACATCACAAGGTAGAACAGAGTGTTTTCTGTTTGATAGAAGAACTCAGCCTAAATATGCAAGGTTTGTGTGTTAAACGTGTGAATGAAATAAAACACAACTCCAGGTCTGTTTGTGATGAGGAAACAACATTAGAACAGAGGTCAGAGGTCAGAGAATAGAGTAATATGGGCCCTTTAACACATACTAGCACACATACTGAATACAGTTAGCATTTAATATGTGGTCCCTAAACTGATGTTTTATGAAAGATAAAATTTACAACCATCATCCAAGAAGTAATCAGGTTTAATAATGCTGTACTTTACTACCACTCACCCATTCACACACGAGCCATAAAATTATAAGGCATTTTATCTTCTGAGAACTGGGATGTGCGGTGTTAGCAGGCTAGTTGTTGTAATGTTAGCATTACTGTGATGGTAAAACTCTACTTTGGCCTATGAAAGTTGTGAAAAGTGCTTATAAACTCATCATGGTGAATAATTAGGATGCTAGAAATGTGTTTGGAATGTTCTGTTTTTTTGTTTTTTCAAGTTTTTAAGACAAAAATATGGTACTTTTTAAACTCTCAAAACACTTACCTACATCAAGGAACCACTCACACATTCAAACACCAGCGGCAAGGTGGGTTAAGTGTCTTCCCCAAGAAAACAAAGACAGTATTCATCTGTGGAAGCTGGAATGGTAGTTCCAACCTGTGGGTCAATGGATCTAACCGGTCAACCAATGATGTTTCTGTCGAGAGCAGGATTCGAGCCGCCAACCTTCGGATCAATGGACAAACGCTCTACCAACTGAATATTTAGCCTGTTGAGGAGTTTTGGGTGTAAACCATTACACAGGTTAATAGATCTGTCTTTATACTCCCTCAGTAGCTGATTAAATTTAAAAGCTTTTTAAAAAGTCAAATCCTTAGAGCCAATAGAAGCTGCATGGGGTTAAGTTCTCCTCATTGCTTTTTCTTGATTAAAAGGGGCTATTTTTACTCCATCATACTGTAATTAGATCACCAGCCCCTCACAGGTAGAAGAGAGCGCTCGCAATAGTTTCCAATCAATACCCTGAAATGAGCCACAGCTGCATGTCTCAACACTAAAAAGGTTAACTCCAGACGGGGTTTTTCTGTGGAGAGGGAATGTGAATATTCAGAAGAACATGGCTAATTAGTAAGATTCTGCTTTTTATTTTTTTATTTCCTGAAGTCTAAACCATAGACTGTATATATAAATGGACATAGCTAACCTGTTAGCCGCCGCGTTCCAAATAGGAAGTGATCATGGGCGCGCTTCCGACTCCATCGACTCTGGCTCCAATTCACTTTACATTGAAAAACTGTGGCCCCTCTTTCTGTAACTGCTGCTGTCAGACTCGCCATTTTGGTCTTAAAATGTTTGCATTAATCCGCTCTACACGATCCTGGTTTTTTATTTCGCTATTGTGTCCGGAAATCAAGATATGAACATAAATAACAGACAAATCAGGCACCTTCTTTCCCCGAGGTCGCTCCCATTAGCGCAAGCAACGTCCCCTGCTAAACGAGCGGTGAGGGCGGGAAGGGCCGTTACCTTCAACAGCTTCGCGCCAGATTGGCTATTTGGTTGCTATGATACTCGTGCTCAGAATTCCAAATATGGAATTTGGCTCCAAATTGGCCCCTATAACTGCTCTAGCCACGACGAGCTTCATTTGACTGGAGCCGAACGCGGTGGGTGACGTCACACTCACTTAGTCCACTTCTTTACACAGTCTATGGTCTAAATTAAGCAGGTTCCTGGGAAAATCTGCAAACAACTATTTTTTTCAGTTTGGAGATTTGAGCTGCTTAGTGCTGTCAGGAAATAATGTGAGTGTGTTATTCTGTTATGTAAGTTTTGGGTTTGTTTTTTTTTGTTTTTTTCAATACAAGTTCACAAATAGATGAGATGTTAAATCATGTTAAGATTTTTAGCAGAGCACACTTGGCTATAAGAGATTGACTACAAGAGATTAAAAACTGTAATGGTTTTATTAATTGTTTCAGTATTAGTCCATAGAGTTGCTCACTTTAGAAGTTTTCTTGTCGTCAGTGAAAAAATGGTTCATAGTAAATATAAAGTTCAAGCTGATTAATACACTCACCTTTTTCTCAACTCTGCATGGTGACACTTTCAGCATTAAAAATCGACTTAAAGGTCCTATATGACGCAAAATGGACTCTTATGAGCTTTTAGCCATGTTATAATGTTACCTCCTCAAAAACATACCTGGCGTACCCTACCCTAACCCTAACCCTGCTGCTGGTGCCCAGAATCAGGACTATACCAGGACTAAACCTGGGCTAAACCAGGACTAGACCAGGACTAAACAGGGCTAAACCGGGGTTATACCAGGACTAAACCAGGACTAAGGACTGAGGTTGCACTAGCCTCCACTAGAATGGTCAATGCTCCCCCATAGCTCCCCCAAAGATTTTTGCCTCAATTTCATAGCACATCTTGACTAAAATATTCAAAATGAGACTCCAGTAAGAATTCCATATTAGCTTGTATAAATCAGCACAGGGGCTAACTGCATTTAAACTTTCTGTTCTGGAGGTTTCTAAAGGCTTCAAATCCGTTATATTGCAGGGTTATATTGATAGGCCAGGTCTGGGTTTGCCTAAGTCGGTGTTGACAGTGATGTAGTTCAGCTTTCTGCTTGGAGACAACTGTATCAGGTGGAGGAGGTGTGGGGGTGTGTATGTGTGTGTGTGTATGTGCATGTGTGTGCATGTGTGTGTGTGTGTGTGTGTGTGATAATAATGTGATGCGTGAGGCTTGTCTCTGGGGCTGTGTTAGATCCATCACCTGCACAGATCCATGAGCCTTTACAGTACAGAGTCTCTATCTCCAGCCATTACTCTTCCCACTCTGCTCATGTTCAGCAGCTGAAGAATAAAGACGTCAGGCGATTGTTTGGTGAAAATTATACAAAAAAAAGAAGAACTGTGAGAATTTTCAAAGCCAAAAGAAGTCATTTCAGTTCTAGCTCAGGTCCAAAAGTAAACCGACATATAACGTGTTTTTTATCTGCCTTTTTATATCACGATGTCATTATGTTTCCAGTCACAAAGTTTGAATTCATAAATTGAAACGGCTCAGTTGGTAGAGCAGTTGCCCAGAGATCTGAAGGTTGGTGGTTCAAATCCTGCTCTCGACATAACGATAATATTGAAACTACTTAATGATGCTGCAAGATAATTCTAGTGAACAACAGCATTGACTGTCTCATTAACGGGCCTGAGCTGCAACAAATAAACAGCAATGTACCAATAATTCGCCTTAAAAGAGACTCATTCACTCTGCAACAGCTCAAATCTGATCATATTACAACAAAAATACTCAAAATCTCCCCCGTTTTACAAAGAAAAGGAACTCATGATAAATACTGAGCCCCAAAACAAATAGTTCCATCTTTCAGATACTGAACGATCAGTCGATATAGTCATTATTGTGACAGACCCAGCGGTCAGATCCACTGACCCACAGGTTGGCGATGCAATTCCAACTCCCACAAATGACTACTGTTGTTGTGTCCTTGGGCAAGGCACTTAACCCCCCTCGCCCCCAGTGTCTGCGTACACTGGTGTATAAATGTGTGTGTGAACGAGTGAGTGATAAAGTGCTTTGAGTGACTTGAAGGTGGAAAAGCGATGTATAAAAATCTGACCATTTACTTTATGTGGAAGAATGAGAATGAAGCCACTCACTGTTTTTGTCATGACCTCAATAACTGTGAAGAATAATCATTTTATTATTATTATTATTATTATTATTATTTAATTTATTATTTTTTCTGATTATTCTGAATTGTGAAATTAAAATGTTTTTGTCTGACCATCGTTGCAACGCAAAAATTTGATATTGTGGTGAACACCCGCTTTTATAAACACATTATTTTAGTGTTTATAGAGATTCCAAAGACATTTATATGTTTTTAACAACAGGAAAAACGAGTGCTCCAGACGGTTTTCTCAGTACAAGTCTTAGAACAGGTCTCTTCAAAGACAAGGCTGAATAACTGGCACATTTATGCATTTTTAGGTCACTTAATGACACTTGCTGGTGAAAGCTATCCGGGGGCACACTGACAATGGCGGCCATTTTGTGTCAAGTTTAACCTTAAGTTTGAGCTCTGTGACTCCAGAATAACATCAGTTCTGTTCTTATCTGTCGAGTGTCTTTTTTACTTGTTTCTTTTTTATCATAATTTAATCAAGGTGGGTAAAGTCTGAGGTCTGAGGAGGCTGTGGTCACATGCAAACTTCAAATATGATTATTATCACATTTTGGATTTATGTAAACAGCCAAATCCTCTGATTTCTTTCCAATCATGGGCCCTCTGATTCCTCACATCAGATTTACATGTCATTTAAGTAAACGCCCAGGAATCAGATAATAATCAGATTTTGGTGTGCCTGTAAACTTGAATGGATGAAATACAAATATAAATACATCTTTTGTGTAACAAACGTATTTAACCTCGCCCCTTTTCTACTGTCCGAAATTGAACAAATGAACATTTAGACTCCTCATTTCCTGATTAATCAACACAGCATCACCACAGACTGTACAAAGAACTGGACTAAGTGTAACATCACTCACAGCGTTTGGTTCCAGTCAAATGAAGCTCATTGAGGCTAGAGCAGTTATAGGGGCCAATTTGGAGCCAAGTTCCATATTAGGAATGCTGACCATGAGTATCATCCGGAGTGAGGCTATTGAAGGTAACGCCCCTTCCTGCCCGCACTGCTAGTTTAGCAGGGAGTGGGTGCTTAGAAACACTGTCAATCAAACCTGTTGTTAACGTCAGCGGGAGCAACCTCGAGGAAAGGAAGTGCCTGATTTGTCTATTATAGAGCTGATGGAGCTGGAAGCGCGCCCATGATCACTTCCGACAGCTAGCAGGTTAGCTAGGTCCATTTGTATATACAGTCTATGAAAATACATCATAGGCTACAACTGTAGACTATAAACACTTCATTGCATGTTTTGTCATTTGGTTCTTACTATAAGTCACTTATGATATATGTTATAGAAAGAAGGAATCAAACCACCATTGTTTTGGGTAATGGGTTTTTAACTTTTCCAAATGAACCACTGCCCGTGTTCGTGCCCCCTAACCCTAACCCTAACCGGGGTCAAATAACCTTTCAAACCAAAATCTAAAATGATTACTCACTGCTGCTGTTATTAAAATTTTAGAAAATCTCTGAATTTGAATGTCTAACCTGTTTCACCGTTTCAAGATAGAAGTCTATGTGCTGCACTATTTTCCTTCCTATGTCCATATTCCATCTTCAAACCATCTTTTGCACTCTGCCTCTTTTGACCCACACTCATTGCCGTAGAGGGTGCCATGACAACAGCTTTATTAATGACATCAATCATCTCCATCTCCACGGTGACCAAAGGGTGCTTCTGGCAGACATTTTCTTTCCTCATTGGAGTATGCATTACCCTGATGACTGTGTGTGTGTGTGTGTGTGTGTGTGTGTGTGTGTGTAGGAGGAAATGCGATTGTCTGACTGTCACTGCGGTCTTTGAATGCCTCACCACAGCTCCAGGGCAGAGGCAGAAGTTGTTTCCTTTGACTTGTTTACTACGACTGCTCCACAAACTTCCACTTCCACGATCCTCTCTGCGTTTAAGGTGGAAGTGAAAGCCTCTGCCATTTTGTTGATATCATCTACAGAGCGGTCTCTCGATGGACTATATGACATGGGGTCTAAACCAGTATTCTGTTTCAATGTATTTCTAATATTGTGTCTGTTTTGGAGATGACCCGGGTGCACTATGGCCCAGTGCATCCAGCCGCCAATCAAAGGGACTGGGTCTGGCCCTGTCGCTGCTCCTCCGGCTCCACCAAGGCCACGCCATCAGCCGAACGCCACAACTTTAGCACAATTTGCACAGTTTAGTGTAACTTGTAAAGAAACGCTCCAGGACAGAGCTTAAAAGTCTTATACTCCACAAAAGTGACTCTCGTGAGCTTTAATCCATGTTATAATGTTGTTACCTCCTCAAAAACATACCTGGAGTTGTGTTTTGTTTCATTCACACATGTTTGAGTAACACTTCATTATTAGTCTGTCTACATCTCCAAAGCTCAAAATGCCCTGTTCCACCTTGTGATGTCATGAAGCCCTAACAGCTCCTTTTACCTTCAGTTCAGTAGAGATTGGCAATTCGAGGTCAGAAATCATCCAAATGATTCTAACGAAGGTGTGTGGAGTTTAAAAACACAGTGGAGCACTTCCTGTATTACCACATGATGACATCACAAGGTGGAACAGGGCGTTTTCAGTTTGAGAGAAGAACTCAGCCTAAATACGCAGGGTTTGTGTGTTAAACATGTGTGAATGAAACAAAACACAACTCCAGGTCTGTTTGTGATGAGGAAACAATATTAGAACATAGATCAGAAAACAGCGTAATATGGGCCCTTTAAGCTGCGTCTGCCACCTTCCTTTGTTGCGGTCACATGACACTAGCAGTTGCTTCCTAATGGTTCTCCTCACACAAAATGCCTTTTAAAACATATAGGCAACATCGCTTCTGTCTGTACTGTCTCATTTTTCCACAAATAGCAGCTTTTTCAATATTTATGCTTTATTGAACTGGAAGAAACACAAATGAGGTACAGCTCCCTTAAATACCATTCACTGTAATTCCACCGGCATAATCTTTATATAACACCTCTGCGTGTCTCTGTCGGTAATAGCTTGTAACTGCCTCTTATTCAATATTTCAGATCCAACTTCAGGGCTGCCAAATCGCATCTGGCAACCGCTCGAGTGTGGAGTTTATTTTCATCGAAAGTAGGTTCATTTGTGTTTGCGATTCCTTTAGTATCCTTCTCTGGCATTTATTCCGTACCTCATTAATTAAGAATGGCAGTGTAGCTAGCCTTCACATGCAGTTTGAGCTAATTAGGCAGATGCTTCATGATTTGTTAATGTACTGGTATTTAGCGTAGCATCGTGGCTTTGTTGAGATATCACAGAATATGGCTCTGCTCCACCTGGCCACGCCATCAGCCGGGCGCCACAACTTTAACATAGTTTGCATATATTTAGTGTAACTTGTAAATAAACACTTCAGGCGAGAGCTTAAAGGTCCTATATTACGCAAAAGTGACTGTTGTGAGCTTTAAGCCATGTTATAATGTTGTTACCTCCTCAAAAACATACCTGGAGTTGTGTTTTGTCTCATTCACACATGTTTGAGTAACACTTTATTATTAGTCTGTCTACATCTCCAAAGCTCAAAATGCTCTGTTCCACCTTGTGATGTCATGAAGTGGTAGTTTTCAAGTTAGCAGCTACGTTTTACCTTTAGTTCAACAGAGATTGGCAATTCCAAGGCTGAAATGATCCAAATGATTCTAGTGAAGGTGTATGGAGTTTAAAAACACATTGGAGCACTTCCTGTATTACCACATGACATCACAAGGTGGAACAGAGTGTTTTCAGTTTGAGAGAAGATTGGAGCACTCCTGTATTACCACATGACATCACAAGGTGGAACAGAGTGTTTTCAGTTTGAGAGAAGAAACATTATAACATAGATCAAAAAATAGTGTAATATGGGCCCTAATTATGAGCGAATTAGGCAGATGCTTCATGATTTCTTAGTAGTACTAGTTTTTTAGTAGTATTATGTAGCGTAGCATCGTGGCTTTGTTGAGATATCACAGAAGAAGCCCTTTTGGTGCAGTGACGTGGAATTGTTTTCAAATAAGTTTGACTTGTGCCAAAAAACTGCAGCATTTTTCTGTTTATTAAATGCAGCAACCTTCACAGATGATTTATATGGAGTCAAGAGGCTAAGGAGGCTAGCTTATCTGCGCTAGTAAAAATATATTTACTTGTCTGAATCACTGCTTGAAAAATCTCAGGAGGTCAAAATAAAAATGCGGAATGAGGCGTAAACGTTATTATAGCTGTAACCTGGTGACGGCATCTCTGTGTTTTCCGGCTCGGAGAAAATAGTAGTTGGCAGAGTTTGGGGCTCCGTCAAATAGTAAACGCAGGCTTAAGCTTCTAGTAAAATCTCTTGTTTGATGTTAAGACAGGAGTCAAGAGTTCAAAGGTGAAGGGTCAGCTGATTGTGCAGTTTTTGGATATAGAGGAGGGGACTAACTCACCTCACCAACCTGCATTACACATCAGCGGCTGGGAATGACGCATCACAAGGAGGGCCCCGGTTCAGCAGCGGTGTGGGGCCTTTCCGAGTGGGTTTCCTCTTGGGACTGCGGCATCAGCCAAAATATCCGCAGTTGGCAAAATCCCAAAAAAATAAGGTGGTCCTGACCGAGTCTAGCTCAAGACAATCTGGGTAGCTCAGTTGGTGTGTTTGTCCACTGATCTGAATGTTAGAGGTTTGAATCTCGCTCTCGACATAAACATAGAGTGGTCCACTGACCCAGAAGTTGGTGGTGTGATTTCATCCCACAAATGAATGCTGTTGTGTCCCTGGGTTCCTTGATGTAAAGTGCTTTGAATACCTTGAAGGTGCCTCAGCGATACTGAAGAATGGGTCAAATGCCGAGGGTTGCTTTCTCCATGTGACACTAAAACTATAATGAACTTTAAAATGATACTCCTGGCTAAACCTAGCTAAAGATCTGGAGATGGGTCTCTGGATGGGTCCATGTTCAGCCACTGATCCTCCAGGTTGCTCCAGCAGTACTGAACCTTTTCTCAGGAGGATATGCAAACTCCATGTTGTCTGAGATTTCACAATGAAACTTTATTACTTCCATCCACAGACTGTATAAAGAAGTGGACTAAGTGAGTGTGACGTCACCCATAGCGTTTGGCTCCAGTCAAATGAAGCTCATCAAGGCTAGAGCAGTTATAGGGGCCAATTTGGAGACAAGTTACATATTAGGAATTCCGACCGCGAGTATCATAGCAACCAAAGAGCCAAACCAGAACGAGGCTGTTGAAGGTAACGTCCCTTACCGCCTGTACCGCTGAAGTAAAATAAAAACACCAGGATCATGTAGAGCGGGTTAATACAAACATTTTAAGACCAAAATGACAAGTCTGACAGCAGCAGTTACAGAGAGAAGGGAGACAATTTTTGTCCATGGAGCCGGAAGTGCGCTCATGCTCACTGTCCATGGAGCCAGAAGTGCGCCCATGGTCACTTCCTATTTGCAATGCAGCATAGCTGTGTTAGCTATGTCCATTTATATATACAGTCTAGGCTTCCATCATTGCCACTATCATATCATTGCCTGCAAAAAAAATGTAATGCCTATAAGAACAGAAAATATCCTTAAATATGCGTGTTTAGGCATCCTGCAAAGTGAATTTAATGCCTATAAGAACAGAAAATATCCTTAAATATGCAGCGCCAACAAAAACACCAAACACCACTATACTGGACGAAGTAGCGCTAACTTACAACTTACTTCCTCCTACTGCGCTAACGCTAACCCAAAGTTTACGATTCCACCTCTTCCTATATTGTATGATGCAATAATGTTATTTATTCACCTGCTCTGAATCAGTAGTAACAAAAATAACTTGAAATAGCTTGTCCTGGCTCTACAATCAAAAGTGGCAGCAAGAAAATGAGCCATGTTGAGAGTGTGGCCCCAGAGACCGGCCTCGAGCTCCAAGGTGTGGGCTCAAATCAAACTTTATTACATCCACTCCAGCAGTAAACATCTGCTGCAGAACAATATCCATAAACCCCATGTGATGTTGTCATTCACAAACCCACATGACTCTATTTACTTTTTTCAATTTTGGATTTCGGTTTAACAGATCTAAGTTACTTCTGCTACGTTTGACAAATTTAAAGATGACTAGCTATAGCCTGTATATGTGTGTGTGTATGTGTAAGTTTAGTAATATAAATTAAAGGGCCCATATTACACTCATTTCTGATCTATGTTCTAATGGTGTTTCCTCATCACAAACAGACCTGGAGTTGTGTTTTGTTTCATTCACACATGTTTAACACACAAACCCTGCATATTTAGGCTGAGTTCTTCTCTCAAACTGAAAACACTCTGTTCCACCTTGTGATGTCATGTGGTAATACAGGAAGTGCTCCACTGTGTTTTTAATCTCCATACACCTTCACTAGAATCCAATCTCTACTGAACTAAAGGTAAAAGGAGCTGTTAACTTGAAAACTATCGCTTCATGACATCACAAGGTGGAACAGAGCATTTTGAGCTGTGGAGATGTAGACAGACTAATAATAAAGTGTTACTCAAACATGTGTGAATGAAACAAAACACAACTCCAGGTATGTTTTTGAGGAGGTGTGGGGAAGCTGGGCAATGTGGTCAAAAACAGGAGGCAGACTCAGAAAAATTCCAAATTAATAAAATTTACTGTGATCACTGTGGTAAGCCGTGGAAAAAATAATACATGTTTACAAAAACAGAAATTAACAAAACTGAGGAAAATCCATGTGTACCAGGTTACACTGATGTTCCCCCAAACAGGAAGCACCTCCCCCAGGTAAACACCATTTACTTCACAGGTACTGAAGGTGTAACTTTAGCAGGATCTCACAATCCACTGGGCACTTTTGAGGGCCTAAGTCCCTTTAACCCAGAAGTGTTTAAAAATAAAACTATAAACACTTTAACACTGAAACAAAATACCCGTTCTCCCCTCCACATGGTCCGGCCCACGACCTCCCCCGAGGCTTTAAAAATGGCCGACATAGGACACGCCCCCTCTTTGTCTGGACCATGTGGAGAATGGATGCGTATGTTGAACAGAACTGAATGAATTTAACCAAATAAAATCTCTTTAAAATAACAAGTGTATGTGTGGTGTTTAACTTATGAAGAAGCGGCTTGGATGAGCAGCAAAACGTCTTCACTCCTACAACAATTTGTCCAGTTGACAGATTTAGACTTCGTCTTTTGCTATGGATCAGACCTGGACGACTGAGGGACTACACAGATAACCTGTCTAGTTGTTTAGTTGAATATTGAACAATTATAGGAAATGAACCAACGTGTGACTATAAACAAAATTAAGGTGAGATTAACAGGACAAAGGCCCACTTTGTCACAGGAGGTAACAACATTATAACACGACTTAAAATTCACAGGAGTCCGTTTTGCGTATAATGGGACCTTTAACTTCCGGACAGGTTCATCAAGGCCAGCTGTCTCTATATCTCCTCCTGTATTTCTTCTTCTTTGTATCGACTCTCAACTGTTTCCAAACCCCATAAACCAGACCACCTCCAGTTTGAGCGGATGAGAAAACGGTGCCGAGTTTGATCCTAACCAGCCCAGACGGATCGAAATCAATGAGAACTTTTTATTTTAGCTTTCACTTCCAATTTGCGGCGGCTAAAACCAGAGCAGCTCCAGTGGACTAAGTAAGTAGAGCTGAGGAGAGACTTAATGAATGTAGATGTTTCATTAAAGACTGGAAATGGCAGAGCAGTTAGAAGGAGGCTAAAAGGAAAACACTGCCAAAGAAATGATAATGTGAAATTATACAATTTTAAAACAATATATAACATTTATTACCATTTTGAGACCCAAATCCGTTATTTTACACATTTGCAGTTTTTAATAGTGTCTACACTGCAAAAGTAATAAAATGTTATCTTCCATATTACTCATTCAAGTTCATCTTCTCATAACCTGTTTTTATGAAGCCAAATTTTAATATGGTCTATTCAAAATGCTTGCAAATCTTTATAAGCCAACACGGCCCGATGCCCATCTGGAACTGGGCTGCAGTCACTAAAATCTCTCTCGTTAATATCCTCCTCCTGTTGGCTAAACTCAAAGGTGGGAGGTAACGAAGTACAAATGGTAAAGTACTGCATTTAAACGTCCCGTGTTACACTATTCTCTGATCTCTGCTCTAATGTTGTTTCCTCATCACAAACAGACCTGGAGTTGTGTTTTGTTTCATTCGCACATGTTTAACACACAAACCCTGCATATTTAGGCTGAGTTCTTCTTTCAAACTGAAAACACTCTGTTCCACTTTGTGATGTCATGTGGTGATACAGGGAGTCGTATTGTTACTGTCGACCAAAATATGCATCATTTTTAATCCAAATCAGTACATTTACACTTTAACAAATGACCAACACTTGTGTGAAAGTTTAAACAGGTACTTTAATACTTTTACTTAAATACTTTTTCTTTTACTTGAGTAACTTTTTACCTCTGTATCTGTACTTTTACTTAAGTAACAAAATGGAGTACTTCATCCACCACTGGTTAAACTGCAGCTCTGATCATCACCAGGACACTCTCCATCCTCCTCATCTCTTCATCCTCCTCATTTCTCCATCCTCCTCATCTCTCCAACTCTCTGTCCCCTCTCCTCCTCTTCTCTCTCTTCCTCCTCCTCTCTTCTCCTCTCTCCTCTCTCCAGCTCTCTGTCCCCTCTCTCTCCTCCTCTCCTCTCTCTATCTCTCCCCTCTCCTCCAGCTCCTGTCCCCTCTCCTCCTTCTCTCTCCAGCTCTCTGTCCCCTCTCTCTCCTCCTCCTCTCTCTATCTCTCTCCCCTCTTTTCCTCTCTCCTCCTCTCTCCAGCTCTCTGTTTCCTCTCCCCATCCCGTCACCATGGGGGGGAGCAGAGCCTTCAGTCGCTCTGCTCCACCCGACCTCCGCAGCATTGACTCCCTTCCTCTTCAAATCCCGAAAGAAAAAGACAAAGTGTTCATAAATTTAGGTTTTTATACAGAGACCTGGTCTGACACAGAGAGACCAGTTTAAATGTCGTGTCACACAGCACAGGCTCAGTCTCAGTGTTGGTTCCACTTGAGACTTGTTTCTTTACCGTTGCTGCTATTCTTGTTCTTACCATTGTTGGTTTGTTTTTCTTTCTGTTGCAATGTAAAATGTATGTATCAGTCACATGATCAGTCATATGATGTTTTCTTGTTATAGATGCCATTTTGACCGTTCAAAAGATAGAACAATATTTATTTTGCACAAATGGTCACTTTTTATATAGCACTTTTCCACTTTCAAGTGACTCAAAGCTCTTTACATCAAGGAACCACTCACCCATTCATACACCAGTGGACGCAGACACTGGGGCCAAGGTGGGTTAAGTGTCTTGCCCAAGGACACAACTACAGCATTCATCTGTTGGAACTGAAATGGCGTCGCCAACCTGTGGATCAGTGGATGTAACTGCTCAACCAATGATGTTTTTTATGTCGCGAGCAGGATTTGAACCGTCAACCTTCAGCTCAGTGGATCTGACACTCTACCAGCTGAGCCACTGTCGCCTAAATCCTCCAAACTACAACAGAAACATCCAGGACCTTGTTTTTTTCTCAGCGCTTGCTCAGAGTTTCTCAAAAAATGCATTTTGTTTAATTAATTTCAACAAAGACAAAAGCCGCACTTCCTCCTGTGTTTCTCCACAGCCGTGCGCCTGCTCCAGTTTAATCCAATAATCTCTTTTTCACAAAGGTTTGCTGGTGGCTGCAGTCTTTTTGTTTCTCTAATTGGTGAAACGCAAAGGGAAACGAGATATGAAGTGCCATAAGTCCTGGTTGAATTAATGATGTGTCACTGCAGTTCCATGTTCATTTGAGAGGAATTGTATTATGCAAAGTCTTGGTGGGAACGAGTTTATTTCAATTCTCAATTTTTAGTTTATTCTCTGTGGTTTCGACAAGGATTTTTGCAAACTATTAACACAAGATTGACCTTTGTTTTACAGCTGCAGCTCGGGGCGATGGAGACTTGAATGGGAGCGCTTGATTCATGTTCGCTGACAGCTCCAGATACATCTACTCTTCACAAAGACAACACGCTCCTCCTAAAAGCCCCGAGCAAAATAACATGAGGTGAGTCTATCAACACGTCCTCAACAGACTGACGCCTGAAACAGCGACTTATTTATAAAGAAGGTCGGCGCCTTAAAAGTGCACTGTGTAACTTTTCACTGTCACCATGGAGACGAGAATGTTCCACAGTTTGGCATAATTGAATAAATGTAAAATAGAGAAGTTTAATATTGTGAATCATTCCAGGCAATGCAGTAACATCCCCATGGAGACAAGCAGGTGACGGACACACAACCAGAAAACCAAAGTCCCCTCCTCCTGTCTCTGTCTCTTCCTACCAGTGGAGGCAGGAGGAGAGCGCCATCTGCAGTCCGACTTCTTCAGGACAGTATCTCAGGTGTGTGAGAGTAAAAAAGGCCCCTTGTCCTGGTTTAAAGTCTGTGGGCACGTTTCCGTATTTTTATTACGTCCTCAGCTGAGTGGACACATTGCAGCAACATCACGTGACCACTCTGAGGCGCTAGTGAGCAGTCCAGACTGTCAGGGTTGAAAACAAACTAAACCTTGGTCTGAAAAAAATAATCCATTAAAATAAATTACCATAAGACCAGATGAATCTCATTGGACTATGTAGGGAGTATTATACCTCTGATGACAGAGGCTATGCAATTCAGTGAGGAACTAGTGATGGGATTTCCGGCTCTTTTATGGGATCCGAATCTTTTGAATCCATTCATTTCAAAGAGCCGTTCAAATGACAGAAGCCAATGTGAGAACTCATTTTATCTAAAAACTAATCAGAGAAATGACCAAGCCTCAGATGTGTTTAAAATGGTTCAAACTGAGAGTGGGAGTGAGTTTACCCTTTGGAATGATGAATAATCTAAATAAAACATTGCACTAATAATAATAATAATTAAGTTATTATGATGCCAAATATGTTTTTTTGTGTCGCCTGCTCTGCTTCTGTCCTGATTCTTGTGTTGGTTCAGCATAAATCAGGACAAAAATGCACACAGACTAGACAGAAAAAGATTAGATTCTTTGAAAAAATGAGATCTGATTCTAACAGTTAAGTAACCATTCAAAAGAACCGACTCTTTCACCAACGTCACATCACTATGAGGAGCTAATTTTTCTTTCTGATCAGCTTGAGAACAAAACGTAGCATAAACAATTTGTATTTTGTCTACTTTTATGTGAATAATAATAATGTTCGGGAAAACTTGAAAAGTCTTTCACAGCTGACTACCTTTGAGTGTGTTTGCCCTACATGTGTTTTTTAAGTTACATACAACTCAAAAACATTTAAGTAACATGGAAGCTACAAATCTTTATGCACTAGATGGTCCATCGATTGAAAGAGTCAACACTTACGAATATCTTGGGTTTTGGCTTTGACGAAAACTTATCCTTTAAAAAACATATCTCAGAATTATGTAACAGTTTAAAACCCAAATGATCATTTTATTATAGAGACAAATATTGAGAACAACACGAGGATGAGTCGCACCAAAGCTTTTAGCCATTTTGCGTCACAAAAATGGAATATACTCCAAGGAAAAGCAAAACTGAACATGTTGGTGACACAATCAGAACTTAATAATGTGGCAGTGAACTTTTATACACACACCTGCTCCTCGTTGGTGACACAATCAGAGCTTAATAATGTGGCTGTTTTTAATGTTTTATATGGACTTATATAACTGTTTGTTATACTTGTTTTGTATATTAAACAGGGCGCCCATGCAAAAAGAGCCCAAGTGATCTCATTTTGTTCCCCTGTATAAGTAAAGATAAAGAAAGAAATAACCAAAACGTTTACTGATTTGTAATTCTCCCCAGTATTTTCTGTTATTGTCAAAAAGTGTGTCCAGCTGCGCCTCTCCTTCCTCCCTCATGCCGAGACAGGCCTTCACATGGGACAGTCCTGAGATAAGACACATGAAGAAGAGAATTGCATTATCCAAACAAATCAATAGTGCAATGTAGCGTCCAAAAGGCTTTTACAGAGGCAGGAGACACAAAATCCCAAAGATAAAGTCTATGAAGTGTGAAACCTGTGGGCTGCACTGGAGACTGTACACTGCTGTGTTCCGCTCGTATACAAAGTTGAATTACTCAAACACTAAATACAACTTTTAGCTTCAGGCAGTTGTTAGAACAAGACTTAACAGCTCCTAATTGTGACTCCGTTTGAAGAGATTTTAGTATTGGCAATTACAAGAGTGCCTTAACACCCTGTAGCCTTAGTGTTTCATTTACTTTAATACGTTACACAATGGCGCTACATAATGTTCATTTTGTTGAGAATTTAGCAAGTGTTTTAACAGGGAGGTCACCTGGTAAATGCTGACTGAAATTTTACTTGTAAGCAGGATACAGATGGATTGTTTCTCATAGACTGTATATATAAATGGACATAGCTAACCTGCTAACCTGCTAGCCGCCGCATTCCAAATAGGAAGTGAGCGTGTGCGTGATTCCGGCTCCATCGACTCTGGCTCTAATTCACTTTACATTAGAAAACTGTGACCCCTCTTTCTGTAATTGCTGTTGTCAAACTCGTCATTTTGGTCTTAAAATGTTCGTATTTACCTGCTCTACATGATCCTGGTGTCCGTAAACGAAGATATGAACGCTAATAACAGACAAATCAGGTGCCTTCTTTCCCCGAGATTGGCTCCAGACTGGCTCTTTGGTTGCTATGATACCCGGAATTGGAATTCCAAATATGGAACTTGGCTCCAAATTGGCCCCTGTAACTGCTCTAGCCTCGATGAGCTTCATTTCCCTGGAGCTGAACGCTAATTGGCCCCTTAACTGCCCTTGCCTCGATGAGCTTCATTTCCCTGGAGCTGAACGCTATGGGTGACCTCACACTCACTTAGTCCACTTCTTTATACAGTCTGTGGATGGTAGAAAGCTCCAAAAAGCCCATTTTGCATAATACCTCCTCTTTAAAGTATCACAAACTCCTGAGCTGGAGAATGCATTCCCATAGGTACACTGTAGAAGACCACTTAACTTGACACTTTCGCTGGAGCATCATCATCACAACAATACAACACTCCCAAAGAGAAAGAGCTATGATTCACAGAGAGGTGAGGCTCCAAAGAACAGGTCCAGTGTTACACATGACTCATGCGTTCACTCTCGGTTGTGTAGTCTGCTGTTGACCCAAGGTAAGACCGAACGCATCCACCATCTTTGAGTTTGAATCCTGTACAAATGTGGGAAGTATCAATAGTATCATGAGAATAAACGATCACCCAAAGTATGACGCATCTTTAGAGTCGACGGGTATTTTGAACTGCGGTCAATATAAACTTTTGATCACATTTTAAAGAGAGGTACTGGGACAAAATAGACCACTGCACACTGTCTGCATCTCATTATAAATAATTCTATTAAGCGCGAAGCCAGAAGAGAAACCCATAAACACTGTTATAAGATAGACATCGATGGTTTAACACCACACGCACCACATCAAAACTGGGACTAAACCTGGAGCTAAAACTGGACTAGACCAGTTCTAACCATAGACTGTATATATAAATGGACATAGCTAACCTGCTAGCCGCCACGTTCACGTACAAGTGAGCATGGGCGTGCTTCCGGCTCCATCGACTCTGGCTCCAATTCACTTTCTGTTGAAAAGCTGTGGTCCCTCTCTCTGTAACTGCTGCCAGACTCGTCATTTTGGTCTTAAAATGTTCGTATTAACCTGCTCTACATGATCCTGGTGTTTTTATTTCCCTTTTGTGTCTGTAAATCAAGATATGAACATTAATAACAGACGAATCAGACGGCTTCTTTCCTCGAGGTCACTACCACTTGCATTAGCAACAGGTTTGATTGACAGCTTTGCTAAGCTAAGGAAAGGGACGTTACCTTCAACAGCCTCACTCCAGATTGGCTCTTTGGTTGCTATGATACTTGCAGTCGGAATTCCAAATATGGAACTCTGCTCCAAATTCTCCCCTATAACTTCTTTATACAGTCTATGCTCTTGCCTAAGGACACAACGGCAGTTTTGTCACTGGTGCCCCATTTTGTATTGAATTTTCTTTTACCTTTTTATCTCCAAAGCTGCTCAAATCACGTTTTAGTATTTCTTTCAGTACATGTTTTGTAATGTTTTGTCTCTTCAGTTTGTTGATTTTACCAGTGCTCGAATCCTTGTAATGTGATCTGAATTCATGTTCATACAAAAGAACTAACAAACATCATTCCCTGCGTTTCCAAGTTTTCTTCTCGTTCTCCGTGTTTGTTCCTTCCTTATGTGATGTGTGAATGTTTACCTGGCTCTGAAGAGACGATGATGAAATCACTTAGTCCACTTCTTTATCCAGTCTGTGGTTCTAACCTAGAACCAGAACCAAACAAAGTCTACATCAGGACTGAACTGGGGTCAAACTAGGACCAGCGATAGTGGTACCAAAGAAAAAAAAAAACAACCTTTTGAATGTGGCATGTGCTAGTGATGGACCTCAGGGTTTGTGAGAGCTAGAAACCAGGGAATGCAGTTTTTATTGATTAAAATTATTTAAGTTTTAATAACAAAAACATTGAAACTATTTTAGATTTAATGTAGATTAAGTCAAATAATTATTTTTTTTGATAATTCGGCATAATTTTAGTCATTTAATCATCAGTTTCTTTCATTATTTTTGTTCAGTTTTTATCAACGGAAATATTCAATTATAGAAACATACAGGTAGAGATCGACTAATATGTGTTTTTTTCATGGCCGATGCTGATACCGATTGTTTAGAATTCAGAGCAAATGATGGGCGATGAGCTCTGCCGATATTTTTGAGCTGATATTTTGGGCTGATTTTGATTATTTTCCCCAAATCATGTTATTTAAATTCACTAGAAACCTCTAACCTATAAGAGAGCTGTGTGGCAAACTCTCCCCAAGTACTTTTTTTTACCTCTAACCTATAAGAGAGCTGTGTGGTAATGTTTCGTGCAGCTATCTCTTTGTATTTAAGTGTTAATATAAAGCTTTGTGTGGGTTTTTTAGGCAGCAGATCGACCAAAACGTATCGCCCTCTGCTGGAGATTTAAGACTGATAGCCGATACGCTAAAAAGTCGAAATATCGGCCAATCGATACATGGGTCTCTGTAGGGCTTTCTCCAGTCTTCTTAATCGTCTCTATCGCTCACTGGCTGCTGTCTGTTCCTTGTATCCATTGGCGACGGGGTTCTGGTTTCCTGGTGCACTTCCTCTGATGATGTTTTGGTTTCGTTTGTTCCGGCACATTTTCTGAACCCAGTCACAGACTCCACATCATCATCTCCTCATCATAATTACCTGTGTGGTTTACTGTAAATGAGATCAACCTGCAGTTTACTTTGTCTTTAGCCTGTTGTTTCTCTGCTTTCTTCTGTCAGCTGCTGGAATAATGAGGATTTGTTTTGCTTCTGCTGAAAACTGCACCCTTATTTTTGAGAAGCAGGACCGTTCGCTTGCATCCAGAAATTGGCCTGTGTTTGCGTTATTTCATACTCTTTTGTAATTCAAAAGTTTGTCAAGGCAGGGGAGTCGACAGGGGGGACGTAGGGGTCTGTAACTCCGGGCCTCAGGGTCTTAAGGGCTAAGAATTGCACTGTCTTCCTATGAATTTATATTAGAGGGGAACCCACGTGAGGTTTCTTGCCCTGGGCCCCCAAATTTCTGTTGATGGGCCTGGTCAAAGAATACGTTAAAATTGTAGACTGTATACATAAATGGACATAGCTAACGTGCTAGCAGCCACGTTCCTAATAGGAAGTGATCATGGGCGCGCTTTCGGCTCAATCGACATTGGCTTGTATTAACCCGCTCTACATGATCCTGGGGTTTTTATTTCACTATTGTGTTCGTAAATCAAGATATGAACATTAATAACAGATAAATCAAGCACATTCTTTCCCCAAAGTCGCTTCTGCTGGAGTCAACAACAGGTTTGATTGACAGCGTTGCTAAGCGCCCGCTCTCTGCTAAACCAGCGGTGTGGGCGGGAAGGGGTGTTACCTTCAACAACCTCACTCCATATTGGCTCTTTGGTTGCTATGATACTCACAGTCGGAGTTCCAAATATGGAACTTAGCTCCAAATTTGCTCCTATAACCACTAGCCTCAATGAATTTCATTTGACTGGAGCCAAACGCTGTGGGTGACGTCACTTAGTCCACTTCTTTATACAGTCTATGGTTTAAAGTTGATTAATCGTATGAAACATATGGTATTTGTACCACATGTATATGTACTAGTACTTTTGTCTGCATTCAATGTTCTGCGATATTTTTAGGATTGTTTATTCAAGGTTTTTATATAGAACAGATTGGGTCATAAAAACTCATTTGTGAATAGAGGCACTTTATCAAAAAAGCTTTTTATATGGATTTCAACTGTAAAACACATAAGTGGCTATTAACATTCCCATTCACAGTGTATTTCAAATCAGATGAATACTTGAACTTCAGTTGACCTCGCAAATAAATGAGTCTTTTTCCCACATAGATCAAAATCACATCTGTAGACTCATTGTAAAACGTTTTTATTCCAAGTCTTCGTGGTACGGCTTTGACTGTTGAGAGTGCCAAGCGTAAAGTGCATTTAACACCGTTTTACAGCTGCCGTTTGGTTGGCGAGCCGTGTGCCTAATCTGCCACGGCTCCTGCCACTCTTCATTTATAAGAAGCTTGTAGGTCTCAGCAGTTTTGTATGTCAACACTTTAATTCTTTCGCCTTGGGTCAACTCTCTCTGCCTCCCTCTCTCCTACTAAACCAACATAATCCAAAACCAGAGACGTTTGCGGCTCCACTCAAAAGACTTATGTAATTACCCACAATTCTTTTGCTTCCTTTCCTCTCCCTGTTGCCGTCTGTCTCAAGGGGGCTCCTCTGTTAGCAAAATGAACAATTAATTTGAGGTCAGAGCTGAGGGGCGTTTTGAAATGAAAAGTGTCTCTCTTGGATTATTCTTGCTAAAATAAAACAGCTTAATTTTTTGTACGAGGTTTTGGAGCTAATTTTGTGAATTACTTCAAATCAGACCTATTCTGCAAACAGACTTTTCAGAGCTTTTAACCATGTTCTAGCTGATTCCACACAACATTAACTCACCGATAGTTGTTTTTGGAGTGATTCATGTTTGAGTAATCTTTAAGCACTTATTTTCAAGATGCCATTTTGCCGATCTACCCCCGCACGCACTTCCTTCTCCAGTTTTATTTTCTTAATCGGTGATACTCGTAGGATTCGTCAGCGTTGCGTAGTCATTTTGGTACAAATTTTAAAAAACGTGCTGCTCGCTAGTGTGACATGCAGCTAACCATAGGGGGCGCCGACAGCATGTAGCGCTTTGTTGTGATGACGTTTACGGCAACGTCAGCTCCTATTTGACACCGCAGTTTTCTAACGTGGCAGTCAGCGGACTTGTTTCTTTTATTAAGTCGTTTTAGAAGAATATTGTGATTTAAAATCTGCAAATTATAACATAATGATCCACGAGTGTCACAGATTAGAACTGTAGAGACACAAGCTCAATACGGCTGATTTAAGTCGCCTTGGTAAAGAATGACCAGTGAATGAATCTACATTAGCCTACATTAGTAACTGCATCCAACATGGAGTCAGGAGGGGTTTATGTCGTGCAGGGGAGTCGACAGCAGGGGACAAAGGGGTCTGCTGTGCCGGGCCCCAAGGTTTTAGGGGCCCAAAACTGGACTCTCTTCCTATTCATTAATATTAGAAGGGGGCCCACATGAGGCTTTTTGCCCCAGGCCCCCAAATTTGTCTCCGGGCCTGGTCATGTGAATAACAAAACACTTTTTTGTTTAGGCTTTTTACTCCACTATCTTGAATTTATAAACTGTGTAAATGGTTAAAGGCTATTAACACTGCTGCCTCTGTTTTACATAGTGCACCCAAAAAGCTCTAAATCTACAAGTATTTGGAGGGCCTTTGGGTGCTCTCTGCTATCAATTATCGCCCTTGTCTTCACTGTTCCCTTTTTAAAAAGTGTGGCACTACATACCCAGAGCTACATCTCCTGATTTAATTAGAGCGGTCGTAATGGCACAGGCATGATCTGAATTCTATTAACCTCTGCAGAGATGGGGACGCGAGCCCGACCCTGATGAAATATTTACAGGTGAGGTTTGTGAGCTCAGGAGGGTAGCGGTCCGATCAGGAGAGGAAGCAGGAGGAACATCCCAGGAACATGTGGTGGGGCGCTAATCGTCTCTTGAATAATACAAACGGATGAGACATTTACAGTATGCAAACACAAGGTGGCAGGCCGCAGCGGCAGGGCCAGGGGTGTTGGGGTAAAAGTGGAGAAGGATAAACCTATGAGACACAAAAATATATTTATGTCTGTTTACCCTGGTGTTCTTCTCATTTTGAGTGGATTTTTAGGTCTAACTTTAAACCTATAGGCAGTAGATTGAGTGTTACTATTTCCAGATCAGATCTTTGTAGCTTCATCATGCAAAAACAATGGCTATTAGATAAAAAATGTGCACTATTTTACCTTTAGCAACACAACATAATGTGTATGTGTGAGCGTGCTATTAAATGGTCACATTTTTATATAGCACTTTTCCACCTTCAAGTCTCTCGTAGAGCTTTACATCAACACCAGCTTTCATCTGTGGGAGCTGGAATTGCAAACCTGTGGGTCAGTGGATTTGACCACTACCAACCAACGATGTTTATGTCAAAAGTGGGATTTGAACTGCCAACCTTCAGATCAGTAAACAAACACTGAGCCACTGTCGCCCTGTTATGAACCATCTCTTCAAAATTGGTAGGTGACATTTTGAGTGAGTTTGATAGGAGCAAAATATCATGATTATCACAGGTTAAAATGATGACTGATACCCAGATACTAATTGATACTAGCCTACTTACTAAAATAAAAAAAATAAAAAATAAACTGAACAAAATTGGATCATTACTAAATAACTGAAGGCTGTCCCATCTACTCCAACATGGAAGCATATATTGTACACATAGACTGTATATATAAATGGACATAGCCAAAGACAAAGTCTAACTCTGTCAACTGGACAAATCGTTGTAGGAGTGAAGACGTTTCGCTGCTCATCCAAGCCGCTTCTTCAGTTCTAGTCAGATGCTGGTGGACACTGCCTTATATCTACCTGAAGGGAGGGGCTAACTACACTGAAACTGTAAACAGCTATTGTCTCCAGTTTCGGCCTAACGACCTATTCGACCTGGAATCATAGATTTGTGAGAAATCTATGATTCCATCTTCAGACCCAAAACAAATAGGAACAAAGAGAACAATAGGGGGTTGTTAAAGGTTGAATAGGTCGTTAGGCTGAAACTGGAGACAATAGCTGTTTACAGTTTCAGTGTAGTTAGCCCCTCCCTTCAGGTAGATATAAGGCAGTGTCCACCAGCATCTGACTAGAACTGAAGAAGCGGCTTGGATGAGCAGCGAAACGTCTTCACTCCTACAACGATTTGTCCAGTTGACAGATTTAGACTTCGTCTTTTGCTATGGATCAGACCTGGACGACTGAGGGACTACACAGACATAAATGGGCATAGCTAACCTGCTAGCTGCCGTGTTCCAAATAGGACATGATTATGGGCGCTATGGGTGTTTTTATTTTATTTTTCTATTGTGTCCATAACTCAAGATATGAACATTGATAACAGACAAATCAGACACCTTCTTTCCCCGAGGTCACTCCTGCTAGTGCAACAGATTTGAATGACATGCTATGATACTCACGGTCGGAAATCCAAATAAGGAACTCGGCTCTATAACTGCTCTAGCATGAGCTTCATTTGACTGGAGCCGAACGCTGTGGGTGACGTCACACTCACTTAGTCCACTTTATACAGTCTGTGGTTGTACATAGCTGCAGAAGTTGATGCTGGTTCAGTCTCAAATAGAAGTTTTCCGTAGGTGGGTCACATAACTGTAATCGTGACCAGTGTTGAAAATCCCACCCGAGCTTCCATATAGTGAATTTTTGTTATAAAATTTGCAGTAGAGGAAGGATCTCTCCCTGAAGCTCCGAATTAAGGGTTGCATTAGGAGCCTTGTTCACTCTCTGAGGAGGCCTGGGATGGCATCGGTGCCTGCATAGAACATCTCTTGCCAAAGGCGCTGACATGACGCTAGGCTTGTTAACAAAGTGCAAATGTTATATTCACATTTCCTCTACATTCAGAAACGCCAAAACAACGATTGTGCAAAAGTAAGGCAGGTTCTTTTGTGTTTGTTTTGTTTGATCAATGCTATTCGGGCTTTTAAATGCTTTGAGCTTTCTCATTTCCTCATCTGAGCTCCGCCAAAGTCAACTTATCTGGCGGCTGCATGAATCTGCCGTCACACAAGGTGAAATCTTGATGCGTTGACAGTTCTTGAGACAAAGATAATGGGTTTGGAGCTCAAAGGGGAAAATGAAAAATACAGAGATAAGTATTGGAGTAGTTTAATTAAAAATGGCTTTTTGGTTGGAGCAGATGGAGCCTTGGCTTAAATGAGGAGACGATTTTGAACAAGGTCAGTGTGAAGCAAAGCATTCGTCTGAAAAATCTCATTAAAGACTCATTGTTATTTGAGGAAAGTGCCTCTTAAGACCAAAAGACGAGTGATGCTGAGCTAGCATGTTGTGTAATGTAGAGAATTGGATAAAATACCAAAACTGCAGTAGAAGTATGTTCTTTCATAAAATAAATACGATCACTAACATAACACATCCCAGCCCCTGACCCCTCATTCACTCCACAGCCCTGACTCGTTAGTGGACTCGATAGAGCCTCGTTCACAGAGAGATTCAGACACACAGCTCATTACATTCTGGTCATGTGACTCTGGTGTCTGAGTGAAAAAAAGTCTAAAGTCTAAACTCTGGAGTCTTTATGGACTAATAATAATCATACACATTTTTGTCAAACTGGATCTCACATAAACGGACTAGATTTAAATTTTTTTATGTGTGATGTGGAAATGATCGCTCTTTTAACAGCTCAAGCTAAGGTAAGCTGCTAACGCTAGCAACTTTACACAGCAACGGTTTATTTAAGTGTTTTAATTCATAATCGGATCAACACTGAGATAAACCAGCGCTTCTATCTGCTTCATTCAGTCGTGTTGTGTCCAGTTAAAGACCTACCTCTGTCCACTGGTGTTTTTCAGACTCTCGCAATGCATTGTGGTCTATATTGACCGGTCTAGTCATCACCGATTCCCACTACTTTTCAAGGTGCATTGTGGGAAATGTTGAGTACACTACTTTTTCACCAACTGGACATTCAGACGCCACTAAAAATGGCGTGACCCGTAAATAGCGCCCCCTGTAGAGAACAGTGTGGACTTTCGGACACAGCCAAACTCCATTGTTCAGGAGGCTTCTCTACCTCATCTGCATAATCCTCTTCTTCTGACACACCAGCTAACTCACCTGTCTTATATTACGTCCCCAGTTCTTCTTCTATCGAGCCAACACTATCCTGCTGCCAGAAAGCGTCTAGTAAAGTATTGTTGGATGAGAATCAAAACAAATCAACTGCATGTGTCAGACAATGTCCAATCCAACCAGAGACATGAAAAACATTCGAAAACAACTAGACATGACTATCCCAGACCGCTGTTTATCTGTCGTGTTCTTCTCACAAAGTTCAAAATCGAGTGTAGGCACAGACTGTGTAAAGAAGTGGACTAAGTGAGTGCTCCAGTCAAATGAAGCTCATCAAGGCTATTAGTTATAGGGGCCAATTTGGAGCCGAGTTCTGCATTTGGAATTCCGACCACGCGTATCATAGCAACCAAAGAGCCAATCCAGAGCGAGGTTGTTGAAGGTAACGCCCCTTCCTGTCTGCACCACTGGATTAGAAGGGAGTGGGTGCTTAGCAATACTGTCAATCAAACCTGTTGCTAACACTAATGTGAGCGACCTCAGGGAAAGAAAGTGCCTGATTTGTCTGTTGTTAATGTTCATATCTTGAAACATGGACAAAATAGTGAAATAAAAACAGCAGGATCATGTAGAGCGGGTTAATATGAACATTTTAAGACCAAATGACGAGTCTGACAGCAGCAGTTACAGAGAGAGGGGCCACAGTTTTTCAGTGTAAAGCGAATTGGAGCCAAAGTCGATGGAGCCGGAACCGCGCCCATGATCACTTCCTGTTTGGAACGCGGCAGCTAGCAAGTTAGCTATGTCCATTTATATATACAGTCTATGGGTGTAGGTCTTTTGACTGCCAGTTGTAAATTGTGTTTTCTTGTTTTATCTTGATTTTCAAGACTTTCATTTGGTGGTATTTAGAACACAGTTACTTTTCTAAAATCAAAGGAATCCATTATGGTATTTCATTATGTCATTTAGGCTCAACCTGCACAGAATCAGTGAGAAAAATATAAAACTCAGCTCTTGTGGTGAGGCAGGTGAGATTTTAACTTCTCCAATAAGTGACAGCAAACACAGAACAAACAGTGAAACACACATGAAGCTGTTTTTAATCCTATGTTGTGTCTTTACTCTATAATTTAAATGCAACTTGATGTGACAGTATTCTAAGTACTCAGAATGCAGTACTCTCATTGGACCATGTACCTGAATACACTACAAAATACATTTTAAATTGGGTATTCAGTATTGTGTAACTGTAATTGTGAAGGAAGCGATTGCAGACCAGGTAGAGAGTTGAGAGACGTTTTGTCTAATCTCCGATATGTTAGTGCCATATGAACCATCTCACACTCTGAGGACTTCAGGGACCCACCCCCTGCTGGTGCCCAGAGTCAGGACTAAACCAGGACTAAACATCAGAGTTTCAGTTTTCTGCAGCTAAAACCTGGAACAGTCTGAAGATGTGAGACAGGCCTCTACTTTGACAATGTTTAAATCCAGGCTCCAAACGGTTCTGTTTAGCTGTGCATATGACTGAAAGGTTTTTATTCTGCCTCTTCTCTGTTAATGTTCATTTTATGATGATTATTTATGTTTTGATTTGTTGTATTGCGATTTTAATGCCTTTCTTATTCTGTAAAGCACTTTGAATTACTTTGTGTACCAATTGTGCTGTACAAATAAACTTGCATTGCCTTGAGAGAAGGTACAGACAGCGGCACATGCGTTACATTACAAAGGAGCCGTCCCTGTACTTATACCCTGAGAAGGTACTATCTATAGAAGGCTGGTGTTACATGGACTTAAGCTAATTTTACATACTGTCCCTACAAGGTCGTAAATGGATATACCTTTAACTGTTTACAGGGAGGCAGAATATGTCACAGAAAGATGGGTTACAAAGGCCTTTTGTCTCAGGTATATGGAGCTGCAGCTTGAAACTGAAGGAGCTGGTTCCAGTGAAGACATCTTAAAATAAGTCTGTGTCGCATTCTTACTGAGAAACAAGTTCATCTCACTGTCTGTAACACACAGTATTCAACACAAGGTTTAAGAGCAAAGATTAAACAGATATCATGTTTTCAGTAACTAAAACCATTTTCAAAGTATTTTTCCCATCACTGGATATTAATAACCCCTTATTCCAAATGCCTTATATATTTCTACATATAGGTCACGGTCCTGGTCTCATGTTTGCTCTGACCTCTGCGTCCGTTAACCCGTCTAGAACAAGCCCAAACTGTCTCATTTTAATTTTACTTTTATTGTTAGTTTGACTCTTCCCAAACTTAACTGTGTCTAAGTCTCTATAGAGTGACCTCATGAGCAGCTTGTGTCTCTGCTTCTGCTTCTGTTTACGTGAGGCATTTGAAAGTTATCTACAACAAGGAAAGGGGCATTACCTTCAACAGCTTCGCTCTGTATTGGTTCTTTGGTCGCTATGATACTCACAGTCGGAATTCCTAATATGGAACTCCAAAATTCCTATAACTTCTGGCCTCGATGAGCTTCATTTGACTGGAGCCGAACGCTGTGGGTAACGTCACACTCACTTAGTCCACTTTATCCAGTTTATTTACCCAGTTAAGTTTATTCACAAACTTAATTGTGTCTAAGTGGTGTCTGTTGAGTGACCTCATGAGCAGCTCGTGTCTCTGCTCCGCGTCTCCTTCTGCTAACGTGAGGCATTTGACAGTTATCTACACAGACTATACGCTTCCGAGTGTGGTAGCTGTCTCCGCTGGGTAGTTTCATCTCAGATTCACAGATGTGGAGGGGCCGTATCGAGCTGAGGTTAAAGAACAGAGAAGGAAACTGTTATAAACGTCCCACTTTATGCCATTAGCGGAAAACAGCTGTCAGCTCTGAAACACCCTGGCAGATCCTCATCCTTCCAGCTGCTGTTTTTATCGTCTCAAACTCATTTTTGACACAGTTTGGCTCCGAGTTTGTTCATTATGGCCTTTATGTGTCTATGATGTGTTGCTTTATAAATACAGTTGTGAGTTATGTATAGAATTTTTGTTAAATAATAATGTCACGTTAGCCTCATAGCCTTGGCGCGGAACAGTTTGGGGGCACCCTCAGCCTTGGAGCGTTTTGATTACAAACGTCCCAGGCCACTTTTGGGTGCGACACAGGTCCAGCAAGACACATACAAAGGCCTGACGATAAACCGGAATTGGTTTAGTGTTTACATTAGCTTTACCTTTAGCCTTGTCTCACAGCGCCACAAAGATTACAAACGTTCCAGGCCACTTTTGGGTGCAACACAGGTCTAGCAAGACACACCCAAAGGTCTTTGTGTCTTTTGTGATTCGCTGAGATCAGCCTTTGGAATAATAAATGTCTTTTTGGGATTCGCTGAGATCAGCCCTTCCCCTGGACCTGGAGCCGTACTCGGAGCCGTACCCTGAGCCGTACCTGGAGCATGGAAACGGAACTCGGCTTTACCTTAAGGAAGCAGATGCTAAACTCCATCAGCTGAATGTCTCTCCCCGCTCTTCACCTTCATGTTTTGCTTCAAGTGCCGTTAATGAACATAAAAGATACAAGCCATAGAATTATTTTTCAAAGATGAGACAAAAAATGAACAAATATCACACAACTTGTTCTTTCGTGTTCAGCTCAGACCTGTGTCCAGAGTCCTGTCCACCTGTGTCTCCCTCTCTGTCGATCTAATGACTGCCCCACACTCTCCCTCTTTCTCTTTCCCCCTCTCCTTCTCTCTAATGACTGCCCTCCCTCTTTCTCTCTCTGCCCCCCCCAATCTCTATGTATGTCTCTCTCCCTCTCTCTTCTTCTATCTCCCCTTCTCCCTCCCTCCCTCTATGACTGCCCCCGTCTCTCTCTCTCTCTCTCCCCTTCCCTCTCTCTCTTTCTCTCTCGCTCTCTCTAATGACTGCCCCGTCTCTCTCTCTCCCCCTCCCTCTCTCTCTTTCTCTCTCTCACTCTATCTAATGACTGCCGTCCCCGTCTATCTCTCTCTCTCTATTCCTTTCCCCTCTCCCTCTCTCTTCCTCTCTCTTTCTCTCCAATGACTACTCCCCCTCTGTCTCTCTCTCTCCCCCTCCCTCTCTCTCTTTCTCTCTCTCACTCTATCTAATGACTGCCGTCCCCGTCTATCTCTCTCTCTCTATTCCTTTCCCCTCTCCCTCTCTCTTCCTCTCTCTTTCTCTCCAATGACTACTCCCCCTCTCTTTCTCTCTCTGCCCCTCTGTCTCTCCCTCTCTCTAATGACTTCTGTCTATCTATCTTTCCCCCTCTCCTTACCTCCCCCTTCCTCTGTCACTCTCTCTAATGACTACTCCCCAGTTGTTCTCTCTCTCTTCCTCTTCCTCCTCTCTCTCTATGTATATCTCTCCCCCTCTTTCTCCCTCCCTCC
>JACM01031156.1:0-14174 GCA_000787095.1 Periophthalmodon schlosseri
TAATAATAATAATAAATAAAAAATAAATCAAGTAGAAGTAAAAGTATACTGTTAGAAAAGTACAAATTCTTTTGTTACTCAAGTAAGTGTAACTGAGTACTACCCACCTCTAGAACCTGAAATACCACATAGACACCTATAAAATCTAGTGTACTGGATGTCCATTAGTACCCAAACTATTAGTAAAGTTTTCAGAGAAACTTCAAAAGAGCATATAATGATGATATATTCACACAGCAGATAGTTAGCACACTGAAAAGAAGAAGACGACGCCTTCTCTCAAAGTATAGCCTGTGAGCTGTGGGACAATCATGCCTAATCAGCTCTATAAAATGGACTAATAACACAATTACTGTCATTGAGGAATGCATCTCTACAGAAGACCTCCAGTGCGCGATTATATTAAGGGTTAGGGTAAAACAGGCCGCTCTGGAGTGGCCCTCAATGGTACATCTAATATCACTCTGTCATTGTCCCTACAGGCAGTATACAATGTCTCATTTATCTCACTGGAGCCCTAATAGCTGCAATTAGCTCAGTCCTGGACCCACCTCCTGATGCACAATGCTAGAAAAAAAGCACTTTCAAGGGATGGAATCAAAAGCTGTAGGTTGTCTCAGTACTAATCAGATACAGACATTCTATAGATTGTAATAGTATTGACCATTCAAGTACTTTCAAGAGGTGCATGCCTAGTAAGTATGTTCAGTGTAAGATAGCACAGATGTCACAAAGTAAAAACAAAAAAACCCCAACTGCATTTAGTACAGAGATTTGCAGTTGAATTGACAAGGAACTGAAAATATATATATATATATCATGTTGTAACAAAGAGAACTAACATTATTCACCTCTGGCTACAGTGTTATAATAAAGAAGCTGGGTGTTAAAAATTAGAACTAAATGTTATTTATTCTCAAATTTCTGTTTAGTTCTACTATTAGTACAAGTCTTGTACTAACTTAATAAAAAAAAATATCATAGGAATCTGAGGGACAGAAAAGTCAATTTGATTAATAAAATGTGCTACTCACCTTTATACCTCTTTATTCGTAGTAAATCTTACATGTGGAAATTGGTTTAAAATAATACATAACCTACTGCAAAGAAAGTTTATTGATGACTCATGATTATAGCAATGGCAACAATTCACATTTCTCCACCAATATCAAAAAGTACTGAGTGTGACTGAACAGAAGGAGCACACGTTCTAACTCCATAGTGGACGTCGCTAGTATTAACTAAAACTAGGGACAGAACACACATTGCTTTAATAATGCTTTCAATTTTTTTATTTGTCACTAAATGCCTCTCACTAGCCTTATTTGAGCCACTTCATCCCGCTAAATGTAATCTCCGCCTCCCATGGATAAACAATTGACTTAGCATTAGCCGCTAGCGAGCTTCCTCTGCTAATCCTCATTTGACTAAGAGAGTCTAATAAATGGGGAGGGAGAGTGACAGGTCCGAGCGGATTGATGGTGCTAATGTAATCGGATTACACGAGCCAGGCCCCAGACTTTCAGCCAGTTCATTTTAACTTTGGCCTGATTGATTTGTTGCTCTCTCCTTTTAGTTATTGCAAATTTGTCCTTGTGTTGAATCGTGTCTTTTTTATTTTAGTAGCTATAACTCTTACTTTTTCACTCATCGATTGGATCCCTTTTTGTAATTCGATCTTCCTGTGTTCTTTTACATAATTATTTAAAGTGTTCAAAAGCTGTTCCAAGCTTGTTACTCAAAAGTTTTGCTGAATCACAATGCAAAATGTGTTTAAGCTAGGTTAATGTGGACAATTAGGTAACAGATAAGAAATAACAAGGCTTACATAGATACATACTACAGATGCCGGGAAGTTTTAGCACTGCCATCATGGTTTGTATTATATAAATTACTCATACAAATATTGTTGTTGTGTCTCCGGGCAAGACGCTCTACTCTCCAAGCTGGTTACAGATCATAGTGCGACTCCCTCAACTCTGACTGGATAAATGGATAAACTAAAAGAAAGTATTTTTTTTATCTAGTACATTTCCTGGTATCTGGTAGTATTCGTACCCTTTAATTTCCCCCAAATCAGCAGTGCATTTAGCAGGTAAGATTTGGAGGTGAATAACACTACAGTGATCGGACAGTTTTTCAGTGTTAGGGCGATTTGACCTGTGTGACTGACAGCACAATCACATGTCTCTGTGTGATGAGAACATGCACTGGAGAGGCTCTTTTCAGGCTGATTATAAAGGCAAGATAGTCTTATCCACTGGGTCTGGTTAGAGTCAGAGTTAACGTGAGTTTCAGTGAAATCATTAACAATAGTCATGACGGACAACGCTATATTATGAAGTAACATGGCTGATCAGTATTGATTAATGGATGTAAAAGTCGTCACTTCGTCAGTCATAAATCCTACATAGTAAGCTGAAAATACTCATATATATATATATAGCATATCTTTTTCTATTGTAAATTACATTTAAAAAATATATTGTGTATATTCCTACATGAAAGGTTTTAAGAAGACTCCCAGGTCAGGTGTGCAGAGTCTACACAGAAACGAGTATATTCCTATGTGTAAAAAACTGTGAATAAAAATAAATCCTCACAACTTTACAACATGAACAGCACATCTACTCATTAAACCAAACACTATTTTTCAAGCATTTGCGGTTACTTCCATTTCTACAAATATTTCTATGTGGCAAACGGCATTATAGGTATTGATAAAAACAAAATGTTAAGCCACCATTTCCAGCTACTGTAGTTGAACAGCTTCCAAGGTCTGACTTAAGCATGAGGCACAGTGGTCGTGTTAGGAGAGAGGACGCATGATTAGGAATGGATAGAGTGTGAGCAGAGAAAAGATGGAGGGGTGAAGTGAGGAAGGTGCCAAGGACAGAAGGAGTAGGGTCCATTTGTGTCCACACCTTTTACATGTGCTGGTGCATTATGGGTAGTGAGGAGCACAGCCTTGAGATAGTCCAGTGTGTAACTTCCATTATCTGCCGCTCTGCCTCGCTGAAGAAAAGCCCCTCAGCTCCTGTACAGAGGAAACACAATCAACATTTAAAAAGAACTTGTGTGGGAAAGCATAACTGTGCGCTGTTAAAAAATGACAAATATTTTAATGGATTAAAAGGTATGAAAGTACATTTTTATAAAGAAAGGTTGAGCTTGCGTTTGAAGGGAAGGACAGGTAGCTGAATCTACGTCCACGTGACACTCCGGGGTAATAATGGACATTTTTATCCCCTTTCTAAAATTCATGTCAAAAATCTTAAATAGTGACTTTTTCTCTTCTTTCTTTTTAGATAAGTCTTGAATTTTGAGTCCAAGTAGCGGTTGTTTTGACAATTTGTAACATACATTGATAAAGGCTCTATAGTAGTAGTGAATGGTCTCTGAGTCTATAATGATGGTAAATAAATGTATCCTGCCTGAGATATCTAGTCCTTTTATTCAACTGTGGGACAGAACTCATTCCCCTTACCACCAGGCTTTAAACTGCTGAAAGTGAGTGGCAGTTTATAAGTCAGTGCAAGTAACTAAAGAAAAAAGTAAGCCAAGAAAAAGCTGTGTTTATGGATATGGATATTAAATGAAAATGAAAGTAAACTATATATATGGCATGTAATGTATTGTGTATTTTTTGAGTCATATAAAAACCTCCTTTATAGGGCACACCTCGCAGTGTTAGCACTTTCATAAGGGAACATTTGCTTTAATCCACAATGCAACATACGGCTTGAAGAAAACCCAACTTTTAAAAGGGTCAGAAGAGTTTTCCTGGGATCAAGAATACACACTTGTGGTCTGGTCACTGGTGAATCTCTCTAAGTTCAAATGTGCGTGATTGACAGGCGGATTAGCCAATCAGGGACACGCATGGTCTGTCCGTATCAAAACAAATATGGCTGCTTACGACGAAAAAAGAGAAGGAAAAAAATATCACAGGGGACTGAAAAACATTTCTGCAGAATCAATGAGCGAGGCACTAAACTCTGTTAATCTGAGGCGAGAGAAATGTCATTTTGTTTGTAAATGATAGATGACCAATGAGCTCCTTCTTTTCACATGCGTCACTGAAATAAGCAAACAAACATAAATAAACAATAAACAATCTGGTTGCATGATCATGTTTGGTTGGACTCGAGACACGACAGAGACTGATATCCCTCTGTATAAAAAATACAGAGCGATATCATTCTGTATTTGCCAGGCAACAGTAGAGTATCAATTCATAGGCAATTGTGTAATGCTGTTGTATGTTATTGCTTTTGTATTGAAGAGATGAAACATATAAAAACTAATTCCCTTCTCTGTAAAAAGCCTTGCCAACACATGAAACTGATGCCAACAGCGCAGTGAAGTATTGCATTGCCGACCATTAGATGCACAGAGACAGACAGGTAGGCAGCCAGGTAGACAGGCGGAGGCAGGAGGAGGAGGGAGGAAGGGGGGGGGTACAGGTCTGCTCCGGTGAGGCCCCCAATGTCCCCGAGCAGCTCCAGATATTGCTGCTCCACTGAACAGCATAATGACAGTCTCTTCGCCTTCATGCAGGCCGGGCCAACGGAGAAAATCTACTCACGCTCCTTCTAAATAGCTGCAGGGACGGGTTTTTTTTTCTACTAAGTAAACTGATGCGAGGCCAGGCTTGAAATCTTTATGGAGCTAAATGAGCAGGAGTTTGCAGTTCTGTCTGAGCTACGTGTGATATGAAAGCCCACACCGGAGACCATAGGGAGCAGGGAAAGGAGAAGAGGAGTCTGTACTGTGAGGTCTAATCTAACACACACCTAACACACACTGGCCCTGATTAAGACAGATGAACACCTAGAGCTGGTTCCCATGGTTACTTTGTTGAAATGGCTTAAAGGTTATGCCGTTTCATCACTACTGTAGATATTCACTGATGTTGTAGTACAGGATGATTGCCACCCTACCACAAATTGGTTGAAGCTAGGTAATGTTAATAAAATATCCTTGGTTTTGACAGCATAACAGTCTTGTAAGAGAGTGATTCACTATGTCAAAAAATATTAATGAATGAAATGTATTGTCAGTGAAAGTAGCAATCAATAAAATGTGGAGTTTGCATGTCCACTTTCTGATGTTTCTGATGTCTTGTTGTTATTGATAGAGATTGGGTAGATATTTGACCAAAAATACAGAACTACTCCCAAAAACTGATACACAGCAACACTGATGAAGTGGACAATGGTACCATAGTGGCCCCTAGAAACAGTTAAGGATCTGATCTACTACTTTATAGATTTTTGCACCACACATACTACAGAATGTTAAAACCAAACTGACACAAAAATGCTAAACAAATAAATGTTATCCTGATATGTTTAAAAATTATTGAAACACATTTTGTCTTTTAGATCATCAGAAGTTTACAGCTGACTTGAATGACTGTGCAAGGAAAGGTGTGTTCACACTTGGTCTTGGTTCGCATTTAGTTGTTATACTTGATTTGATCCTGACGTAGTTGTGGTTTAGTCCTGGTCTAGTCTAAGTTTAGTTGCGGGTCTTGTCCCATTGTAGTCACACAGTTTAGTTCATTAGCAAATACGCTAAGTCCTAGCCCTAACCCTTTATTTAAGTAGTTACTAAGCCTGAATCATTCTTAATAAATTATTAGTTTGTTTTTTTATGTATTAAGTCTTTCTTCAGGCTTTATTAAGACTAATAAGGCTCACAGATGTATTTTCATCATCGGTTACAAGACTACACTTCTAAACTTGTATGACCTAAATGAACCAAATAGGACAAAATGGATACCTCGAATACTTGTTCATATTTGCAGACTGCAGTTTGTAGTCCCTGTATGTAGCAGAATATCAATCTTCACACAGTCTCAGCCCCACACCTGAGTCCGCTGAGACCTGAAAGGGAAAGATGAGAAGTCTGGTGTCAGTTCCTCCAAAGCACACCCTCTATTAAGACAGATGAACACAGCCTCGTTTCTATGGTTACTTTGTCAAACCATCTATGAGATTTTTGAATTATAGCTCTGGTACTCAAAATGACTAAAATCGACCGCTTTCTTCATTCGGGAGGAAATGATATCATCTGAAGCAATGATGCAGGTATAGCATGTTTGATTTGGCCTGATAGGACAGCAATTAGCCACATACTGGATGGGCAGCCTATCATACAAGGCTAATTAAACAAGCATTCATGCAACAGTTGTTGGGATTTTAGCGGAGTGCCACCCTGAGTGAGAGGGTGTGTGGTCTTAAAACTGGGTTAGCACATTACCTGCAAGGACTAGAATATTAATTGTAATTGTAATGAAAATGCAATTTGAATGGTCGCAATCAAGTAGCTAAGTCAGGAATTATTTAGGTTATTTAAGATTATTACTCTCCATGGGGTCTTATTATGAGGGAGTAAGTTTGTCTGTCCACCTGTATGTTTTGTCAGGTAAACTTTTGCACTGGTAGTTTTGTATTTTGTCTATTGTAAGAATGTTCGTTTCTGGTGTGAGCGTCAAAGAGGACCAAGAGTCTGAAACATAAAGTCACAAGGGTTTTAATGAACAAAGTGAACAATGAAGCAACGGACTCTCAGTAAAGGATAGGAAGAGAGTCCTGAGATGTGCATGTTGACAGCTTTTATAGTGTCTCTCAATGTATGTGTGTGTGTGTGTGTGTGTGAGTATGTGTGTGTGTATGTGTGTGTGCGTGTGTGTGTGTGTGTGTGTGTGTAAGGCGGGTCTTCTTCTGCATGGCATTACACATCTCTAAACTCTAAGCAAAGTCAGTATGTGTGGAGTATGTGTGTGAGTATGTGTGTGTGTGCGTGTGTGTGTGTGTGTGTGTGTGTAAGGCGGGTCTTCTTCTGCATGGCATTACACATCTCTAAACTCTAAGCAAAGTCCGACAAGGTGAGTGGTTCACGACCCTCTCAGAGTGAGGGGCCACAGATAAGAAGTGACCAGATCATAGTTGTTATCTTATTGTCCACACGTCCTTGTAAGCTCCCCGCTGGTCTTTGGTGATCCTTCACGCATTCCATATCCTCTGGTGGGCATGTGTTATTTACCTTAGCATCAGTATATCAGGATACCAGTTTAATGTAGTGCTGTACTGCTGGAAAATACCTTACACTATGTATTGCATGTTATAACGTTTTGGACTTGGGGCATTCCAATAAAATTCATTCATTATGTATAAAACCATAGGCTTCTTCAAACATGTTCTGAATTGCATGTTATTCTTGTATTATTTCAACAGTTCATATTTTGGTGTTCTCTCATCTGTTAACTAAAACTGCAATTAATCATAATCAAATCGAAATCACAATTTGAGTAGGCGCAATTATCAAATTGCAAAGGTTACAATTATTTAGATAGTAGAATGTCCTCTGCAAAAAACAAAATATCCTGTATTTTTTAATTGAAAAACCTGTTGTACCTGCAGTTTAGCCCTCTACAAACATGTTCTGAAATTTTCAGATTAGTTAAACAAGTCGTATTTTAACCTTCTCTCAAATGTGCACTCTGAACAGAATCCTACCTCTTTAAACATACTATATTGCAAATCTAATCACAATTGCAATACTTTTTTTTTTTTCCCCCAAGAGATCGTGCAGCCCTATTGTTAATGCTTCTGGGTGTGTTTAAAGTATGCATTGTGGAATCTTTATTTGAAAAAAAATAAAAAAATTCCAAACCACAAAAGGGCAATTGTATATTTTCCCATAATTCTTCAGTCCCGTTACCCGCAATGGGCAGGACTCATATGTTCAGGATTGTACTACCAAATTTTGGGCCCTGGGTACAAATCAACTCAAACTCTTGTTAGGCTCACACTATATGTTGTCTAATGAAAAATGCACTTTGTAATATCCGCACCCCTGCATATGGTACACAAGTATACAGCTGAAATTTAAGTGCTGTTGGAAACACATTTTAACAACAAATGAGAAAAATACATTACTGGCAATATCCATCTGTCTGGGAGGCAGGAGCAACTCAATGCCAGAGATAGAAAATGCTTTTAAACTCAAAGGACATAAGACCGTGATCCACATCTGCTTTTGACCAAAGATCCACAGATGAAAGCATCTGTGGGCATATCCTGTTTACCAAAAACTAAAATACATGTTTTTCCCAGTAAAGTGGCTACTTCAGGACTTGTTTTGATGGTGAAATGCTCAGAGATTTATTGAAAAGTTCTGTATATCAAGAGAATTCACCTCATATAATCTTTCAATGCCCACTAAACATTGTTAAGTGTTTCTTGTTTGAACAGAATAACAAAATGAATTGAATTTTGTTATAATTACAACGTAAAAGGTTTGCCAACCAAGGACATTGTATTTTCGAAGATAATGGTGTGGTTTGTTTTGTTTCTCAAAATATAAAAAAAAGTAAAAAGTTATAACCACTGAAATTCGTATTCAAATTTTAGAAAAGTGCAATACTGGAAGAAAATTGTTTTAAGCACTCAATCTCCATTCATCACCTCCTCCTCACCTTCTGGGTAATGATGTCTCTTTTTAGTGAAGTTCTCGAAAAAGAATTGTAAAATATAAAAATAAATTGTATAAAAACTAAGACGGAATACAAAAAGAAAGCCGATATCGTCAAATCCTTTCAGTGTACTGGGAGTTCATAGTAATTTACGCACAGCCAAACTAGTTCTGTTACCTCGAATGCACTGTCTTGCGTCTTGTTTAGTTTATATTGCTTTCTCAAGTCTCTTTGTGTTTACCTGAATGCATATTGTTTCGTATAGATTGCCCCGGGAAGGAAAAAACTATGTACTTGTAAAATAACTGAGGAAGTGTGAAATGAATCAATTAGGCTATAACCACAGATAGGCAAATTTTACTGTTTTCCCTTTGTTCAAATAAAAGAATTTCAGCGCATTGCCCCAAAGGCCTTTATTTTCGCATATTGTACAAAGGCTATTGTGGCTTTTTAAATTATAGTATTCTGTGTGTATTTTTCTCTTGCACAGCCCGGGCTCAAACTTTTAATGCACTATTCATTAACGTGCCTCTTCAGCAGATAGTGCCGTAGAGATAACCCCAGTCACTCACAGTGCGCTTCCACCTTTTGGGAGGAGAACGTGGAAAAAAGACAAGAAAGCAATTATATCTCTGCCGCCATACTCGTTTTCAGGCTCTCTCACTCCTCTCAGCCTCTCTTGATCGTCCCGTCTCTCACCCAATGATGAATAGAGAGAGTGTTGTGGAGGTTGGTGGATGGTGGGTGAGGAGTAGATTATGGTTGAGTTCAGGTGGGGTTATGGAGGTGGGGTTGGGTGAGCAGCACTGACTGCAAGCACTAGTGAGTTTTTCAAATGATTTTGCATGCAGTTCTTCATCCCAAAATCACAGCACAAAATTTTACAATGATCGGATGCCACTAAAGAGATGTTCTGGTCAAGCTCTGTAACATTGTTGTCTGTTATTGGCTTTGTCAGACCAAACTTCTTATGAGCTTTATGGGCAAATGGTCCTCCTACATCCTTCTTCTTGGGCTTTCCAGATGACTTGGCTTGAGCAGTACTAGGGCGATATCAAACCAAAAAGTGGTCTGGTTTTGGTTAGTTTGCTATTTGATGGCATGTTAACGTCTAAGAAGTTCACCTGAAATATGTTTATTCACTACTGCTTCTTAGTTTGTGTGCTAACAAGTGTTCCTCTATTGTTCAACAAGTACTCACTCTCCAAGCAGCAATATGAGAACTCACATGATCAAAATCTCCGTAGCATGTTACATAGACTGAAATGATCTAAAAGGAGTAGCCAACTAAATACCCTATACAAGGCTCTCTGTATTTGTTATATTATACTAGATTTAGTTCAACACATTCTATTATACATTTATGTTGTATTTGAATCTGGCTGATGCTATATTCAACGCTTAACACTCATAGTCCACAGCATAGAGTCAAAGTGCCAACACAGATATATTCTCTTTCAAGGAAAAACGCAGACGGTAGAATAGTTCTGTGGGTCACTTAATTGTCATAATTTGCAGCTACATTATAGACTGCATATAAATGTGCTTGTTTACACCCACACAGGAAGCCACGCATGTGAACCTGGTGTAAACACAGCACTCCAGTCACTATAGTGGATTGATTATGTGTAATTGTGCCACTTGACCTAATACTGTGTTTTAATTGCGTTTAAAGTGTCATTTCCTTGTTATTGGGACAGCTGCTGATTGGTGACAAATCCAAATTATGTGATTCCGCAGCAGGGCAGCAGAAATGTGTTACTCTCTGGTACATTTTTGACAACATATTTTCAACTGGGGGAACATTTGGGAATATAATGAACAGAGATCATCTTTCTAGAGATTGACCGATATGTTTTTTATAACAGCCAATGCCGATTGTTTAGAGTCCAGAGCAACCAATAGCCGTTAAGCTATGCCGATATTTTTGGGCTGATATGTGCAACTGATTTTCCCCAAATTATGTAATTTAAATTTACAACAAACTCACCCACGGGCCTTTTTACCACAAACCTTTAAGAGAGCTGTGTAGCCACATTTTGTGCAGTTCTCTTCAAGTGTTAAAATAAAGCTTTGTGTGTATTTTTTAGGCAGCAGGTAGGCCAAAACAAAATATCGGCCTGTGCTGGAAATCTAAGGCTTATAGCCGCTACTCTAAAAAGTCAATTCCAGATTTCTCTTGCATAGTTGATATCAAGCACCCAGTTTACACTCCCAAAAAGACACAAGAAAAAAGGTGTATATACTGACTAAAATGTGTATCCATGCAAACTTCTGTCAAAGTACAATTAAAAAGGACTCAATGAAACCCTTGGCTTTAAGGGTAACACTTTATTTTACACTACCAATTATTCATTGTACTTATCTCATAAAAGCACATTTTAATAACATGTAACCTAACTCCTATAATGCTACCACAGAGTTAGTGCAACCTATATCATAAAGTGTGACCAAAACCTGGTAGGTCAACTTTATTAAACAGCTTATGCAAACTGAGCAAAAAAATAAATAAATGCTGTAAATAATAGCCTAATGTGTATTCTACACTAGTCAGTATATGAAGTAAAGCAAAAGCAAAATTTCTTGAGTAAAATACAGAAACATAAACATTTTTGTTTGCTCAACTATATTTTATTTATTATGTGTTGGGGAACAGTCTGAATCTAAGTAACAGGAGACTGCCCCCTACTGGAGGTTGGTTAGGCATAAGTCCCCCAACCCCTGGTGGGGTTGGAACGAACTCGACTCTGAGTTTCTCTTTTCTTGGTGCTGCCCACAGAAGCTCTGTTCAAAGAAGGTCCAATGAAGACATCCTCTTCCTCATCTTCGTCTGTCATCTCAAACCAAAATCGCTCACTTGCTTTATTCAGACAGGGCTTTCTTATAGCTGCACATGATGAAGTACCTCTTCAATTCACCTGCTTAGGGTTCACTGGAGATTTCTGAGGTCAGGCTATGCTTTGGTTTGGTGGTTTTGTTCCTACTTTGACGTCTTGTTTCTCTTACTCCCACCGACTTTGGTTGGGGTTGATGCAAACTGTTCAGGTGCAACCATCATAAGAGTGTCCTCCTCATTGTCGTCTGTCATTGTAAACCAGAAGTGGTCGCTGGCTTTTGTTAGGTTACGCTTTGGTTTGCTGGTTTTGTTAATACTTTGACCAGATGAAGGTCCACTTACATCCATTGACTTGGTGGGTGTTTTGATGAGGACTGTTCAGGTGCAGCCATCATGAACACACTGGGTGCTGCTACATGGAAGCTCAGTACCTTTGAGGTCTCTTTTCAAACTGTTATTTTTGTTCCTCGTGTGAATATGGCACTAAACAGGACCGTCAGCTGTACTCTTTATGTACACTGACTGTACTGAAGCAGTACAAACAGCATTATCTGTCTGTGAGGCAAAAGCATTATTACACGCATAAAGAATCTAGAGGATATTACACACTTACATGAAACAAGAACAGATTGTGTTTCATATCTGACAATGATCCTACTGAGAGGGGGGCCCCGTCTAGAGAGACTGACATTGTCTTGAAAGGATTTAGGAAAGCTGAGACAATGACTAAATTAAAGTCATATCATGTGTTATTTCTTCTTCTCAATCCTCCATTCCCATTGCTTTCTCTTCCTCCATCATCTTTCAATCTGTTGCTCTGTTTTTCTGATTGATACAGCCATTTCGCCAAGATTTCACGCCTGGAAGATCCCAAATGGGTCAGCTTTCATGACAAACAGATCAATTTTTATAGACTTTAAAGTTGCTGGTCTTGAAAATTGTCTTCAAGAGGCCATGGAGTTCGGTGCCAAAACCCCGTAATAGTTAGGGGATCCTTGCATGGTTGTTGTAGGTTGTAAAAGCTTTCATGGAGTGGTATTACCCCTTGCTTTACAAATGGGGTAAAGGACTCTCTCTAATACAGTGTGAAACTGCAGTGTATACAAGTGGACAAGAGACCATGCCATACCTATTTCAATCAATTTTGATAGTGTTTATTATATTGTTATAATATGTGGGGTTAAGGTGCTCTGGGTACTTTGAGCTGTCAGTTGTCGATGTAAAGCTGGGTGTTCACTGCACAATTTTGGTTGTCTCTGATCAAAGATTATTAATAGTGGGGAAAATCTAGAGTTGTAGTTTAAACATTGTGATGTAAATGTATGTGAAATGATGTTATGAAGAAAATATGCTCATGATATGTCTTTATGTAAATGCATTTGATCTGTGTCAGCCTGTCAGAGACCCAAACCAGACATTGACATGTGCGAAGGCTCTGTCCCATCTCACAGGAAACTTTATGTTGTTTTACCTGGTGTACAAGTTCATTAACACATGACTGAACAGATATGACCCTGTTTTTGTAATACATGATGTTTGTCATTCAGGTATAAATACTCAGAGAGGGAGAGATTCGGAGGGAGACTGAGAGACACTTTCTTGGGACACCAGAAGGCTGCCGGTCAGTATTATATTCCCACAACAACACATAGATATAGGTCTTACAGTGAGACAGGGAAAAAGATTTAACTTAGAACTGTTGCACGATCAAAGACCAGCTGTGATTGATATCAAGCCTGTGATATTTTTGATATTTTGGAGCTCTCCTTTCAATGCAGTCTCTCTTGAAGGTGACACAGTAAGCACAAGCAGTAACAGCAGATCCCAGCCGCAAATTGAAGACCACTCTTTTTATGGATGAACTTACCCAGTGAAAAAACACCGTTAGCAGGTAGCGCTGGTCTCTACTAACCATTACAACGACCTAATCACACATAGCCGAGAGCCTAATATTTGCACAAAAAACAATTTAATTTATTATTTATTCAATTATTTAATTCCTCACATCTTGTATTGAGACATCCAAAAATTATGTAAATTATGTAGTGGACACCAGACTTAAGAAAATCAACATTAACATACCTCTAATGCTTCTTTTATATGAAGAAATGTAGATTTCTCAGCTCAGACTGCAGTGTCCATCAACTGTCAAGGAAAAAGTAGAATATTACAAATAACTATAGCACCAGGGAATAGAAGCTAACAAAAAAGCATATACCGTATTTTCCGGACTATAAGTTGCACCTTTTTTCATAGTTTGGCTGGAGGTGCGACTTATACTCAGATGTGACTTATATGTGAAATATATGTTTTTTTCTTCATTATTATGCATTTTTGGTGCGACTTATACTCCAGTGCGACTTATACTCCAGAAAATACGGTAATATAACAGATTTAAACTGTGACATAAACATAGAAATTATAGCCAATGAAACCAAACCAACACCTAGTGGCTGTCTATGGTATTACACTTAATCTCATGGTTCCATTGGTTATGATGATGTGTTAGCCTTTATGAAACTGCTGACACAGACCTAAGAACTGTAATGATATGTTATATGCTCTGAAGGCTTGTAACATAAACAGCAGGTGCCTGAGCCTGTAAGCACCAGGGAAAAGCTGTGAAAGGCACCTGCCCCTGTCACATGTGGCAAGCAGCCAGGAGTCATATTATAGTTAAATGTTGTAGTTATACACCAAAAGAACATGCAAACGCATTAAAGAGAGAAAAAACTCAATATGCCTAAGAGACACAGGATCATTCGATAAAATGTAACAGTTTTTCAGGAAGAAATGGTCCAGTGACCGTCCCACTAACGCAAAGCTTAGTAGGCAAGGCAAGGCAAGTTTATT
>KN484679.1:1821-18979 GCA_000787095.1 Periophthalmodon schlosseri
ACCAATTTGTCTCGTCCCAGTACACAGCTCTTGAGGTCAAAATAAGCCCGCTGTGTGCTGACTGCGTCTATTTATAAATTATTATCCAAGAATCAAGAAGCCAGCGTTAGCGTGCTAGTTGTTGTTAGCTTTACCGTGACAACAAAACTCCAACAAAACTTGTGAAAAGCGCTTATAAACTCATCTGTGAATGCATAAGGTAAGTGAGGAATAACTTTGGACGGCTGCGGACGGTTTAAAAATAACTAGTTATGTATTTCAGTAAAAATCAGGTACAGCATCTTTAATCTCATCTTTTGTACAAGCTTTAAAGACGACGTGTTATGCTTATTTGAGAGAGGGTGGGTGGGGACAGGGGGTAGGTGAAGACAGTCATTTTCTGAGCCTTCAATCCTCGAATGCAGAACAATACAGGATTGCTCAAACATGCATGACTCAACTCAAATGCTAGTGAATAATTTAAGAACGAGAGAGCACCGTTACAACATGCTGAAAGGCCCATTAAAGTTTTATATTCTATACTATCGCCTCTTTAAGCCAGATGCCTTCCCCGACACAACCCTTCCTTTATTTACACATCTCCAGTCAGTTATGTTTGTTAATGTTGGGCATGTTTTGTGTTTGTCCGGGATTCAAACCAAGGACCATCTGTGAAAAATTGAAGACAAAGCACCAAGTATTGTTAGGTCTAAATAACAAAATGGCTGCTGGCCCTGACTGTATGGACATGTTTTATTTACAGCCGTCTCTCTTATTGACAAACATATGCCACTGCTCCCCAGGCCACAGAACAAAAGCTCTGGATTTGTGCAGTGCAGCTCTAAAAGTGAGCAGTGTTTGGACAGTTTTGGACTCAGAAGACAGAAGTGCAGAAGTGAATGGAATTTGATACAGCACCAAACAGATGACTTTGTTTATATAAATATTAACCATAAACAATTAGCTCTTGTTCCCCCGTCACTATGCCTTAAAGAAGAGGTATTACACTTCTATGGAGGATGTAGAACTGCTGACCATAGACTGTATATATAAATGGACATAGCTAACCTGCTAGCCGCCGCATTCCAAATCGGAAGTGATCATGGGCACGCTTCCGTCTCCATCGACTCCAAATCACCTTACACTGAGAAACTGCTGCAGTGAGCCTCGTCATTTTGGTCTTAAAATGTTCGTACTGACCCGTTCTACGCGATCCTGTGTTTTTATTTCGCTATTGTGTCAGTAAATCAAGATATGAACATTAATAACAGACAAATCAGACGCCTTCTTTCCCCGAAGTCGCTGCCGCTAGCGTTAGCAACAGATTTGATTGACAGTGTTGCTAAGTGCTCACTCCCTGCTAAACCAGTGGTGCAGGCGGGAAGCTCAAGCCTCCGAATTCGCCCTGCCACACTCACTTATACATATTTAGATCTCCAGGTTATCTTTTGTTGTTTTGAAAATGCTATATTCCCTCAAAACAACGTATTAACAACATTTTTGGCTCTCTGAATCCCCCCTCCCTTTGCTCACTCCCCCTTCAGAGCGCTGTAACAACACAATCAATGTGCATCCTGCTAATGCTACTACTGCACATCGCATCAGGTTTGTGAAGTTGTAGTGTATTGTTGTGTATCCTGCTTTTGTTTAGGAGGAGAAAGGGCGACAGTAACTCAGAGGCTCAAATCCCGCTCTTAATATAATTGGTTGATTGAGCGGTCAGATCCACAGACCTACAGGTTTGCGGTGTAATTCCAGCTCCTGCAGATGAATGCTGACGTATTCTTGGGCAAGACACTTAACCCACCCCTCTGCGTACAGTGGTGTATGAACGTGTGTGTGAATGGGTCACTGGTTGCTTGATGGGCGGAGCCTTGGACAGGATCGTACAGCTAACCGTAAGGAGGGTTCAAATAGTGCCCAGGAGAGATTGCAAGATCACTCAAACATGCATGGATCACGTATAAAACCTCTTCAGGCATATTTCTGATGAAGGAACACTGACATGGTAGAAAGCTTAAAAAAGAGGGAGGAAGAGGAGGAGAAGGAGAAGGAGAGGGAGGAAATTGTCTGGAGGATAAGTGTAAAACAGTCAATAAAGTGTGAGCTGAGAGAGGAGCCTGCAGCATGAGCAGAGCAGGAGAACACACGGGGGGAGACGTGTGAGGAACACTGAACAACACATCATAGATAGAAGATCAGACAGAGGAGTTTACACCTGCTCCTCTGGGCCTACACACTGCAGGCTATGGGGAGGAGGGATTTAGCACCTGTGTCTGTTATTCACCAGGAGAGGGGGTAGAGGGGGAGAGAGAGGAGAGGGAAGAGGTGAAAGAGGAAAAGGAGGAGGAGAGAGATGAAGAGAAAGAGAGGAGAGAGAGTGAAAAGGAGGAGAGATAGAGAAAGGAGAGAAGGGAGAGAGAAGAGGAGGAGAGGGGGAGAGAGAGGAGAAGGGGGAGAGGTGAGAGACAAGAGGGGGGCGAGAGGAAAGAGCTGCTAAAACACACAGACACTTTTAGGAGACAAAGGCAGGAAAGGAGAGCCAGGATCCACAGCTGTGAATAACAAAGGCAGGTCGGCTCACTGTAATGTTGTAATGTTTTACTGAGTATTGTGTGCAGATCGTCAGGGAGTTCAGCTTCAGATGACATCACAGCATTCAGGCTGGACACTATAGGAATGATCAGGTTCAACATCTGTGAATTTACCTTGGACGTTTCTTATCATATTCAAGACTTACAGGTCTGTGGAGAGGCGAGCTCACTCAATAAGAATGTTTTTCAGGTATTCTCCAACAATAAAAACATGCAGTGTAATAAATATAAGATAGCTATAAGATGCTATACTTTGGAACATTTCAGGCAAAGCAACAACATCCTGGAGACAAGCAGATGGCGGATCACCTGGCTCATGTCAGATTGACATGTGTAGCCCCCTGTAGCCTGAAAAATCTAACTTTTGTCACATCCAGTTGAGAGAAAAGCACAGACCTTCTAAAACAGGTGAAGTACATCTGTTTGCGTCACCATGTTTGTTTTGGTTCACTTGGGCACTTCACCTTTGGCTTGTGCACAAACCTCCACGCTGCTCTGTGACTGGTCTGCTAGGTGCTGGGCGAATTTGACCCTTACAGCTGGAGAATCTCAAGATGGATTCTCGTGAACTCACAAATATCACAATAAATATCACTTGCTAATCTTCAAGGTTTAGAAGTAGCAAGTAGCAAACAATCATCATCAATTTGTTTGGTTTTTTTGTTTGTTTGTTTTTTATGTGCTGCAGCTCACACTTAGTTGGAGGGGTCCTGACAATTTTGTTCACATAATAACAGTTGAGTCTGCTCACATTCAGACAATGAACACTGCCTTTGGTGAAGATTAAACACAGCAATTAGCTTTTCAGTATTAATCCCACATCATCTTTTTGCGTGTGGCCCATAGGCTGTTGGCGCTGCAGACTGACAAGAGCCCTGGGAGGCTCTTGTGTGTAGACAGAGCGGGGGTACAGGGAAGAGGAGAGCTCACAGGAGGTCAGGGCACCGCCAGAGAACATGTGGGAGTCTGCTCATCCCAAATAAGCCCCGGGTCTTTAGTCCAAGGCCCAGGCTGGGAAAGGAAGTGCAGTGAATGGGACTAACACTGAGCCGGCTGTGTCCGCGCTGGGACCAATCAGAGAGAGAGACGGGAGGGAGGAGAGGAAGAGGAGAGGGAGAGAGGGAGAGAGAAGGAAGGAGAAAGCAAAGGAGGAGAGAAAGGGGGGAAAGACAAAGAAAGAGAGGGAGATGAAGAGAGAAGGAAGGCGGAAGCTAAGGATCAGGAGGAGGAGACAGAAAGGAGGAAGTATGTATTTAAATCTTCACTCTCACTAACCCTTTTATCCCATATCACTGGTATTCACATGCATACACTTTCAGACGCGTGCACAGCTTTAGAACTGCTTTTTTTCTTTCAAGTTTGCAAAAGAATGTTTAATATATACGATGCATCGGTTCTTCCAAACAGAACTGATGTCTGCTTCAAATCACTTTATTGGAACAATTACACTACTTGTGAGAAGAGTGGAAAGGATGGAGCTCTTGCAGCATCTTCGGTGGGAGGAGTCGGGGGGAGGAGCCAGGGGGAGGGGCCTGTAGCTGAGAGAGGAGGACAGTAGACAGGCACACACAGTAGCAGCAGAGACGGAGAGGCTGATATCCTGTCCCGGGACAACTTTCACCAGAGGAGTGCATGTGTGCTGAAGAGAAGAAGACCACGGAGAGGACACGGGGAGGGCATCTGGCATAGTAACAGGGAGACAGGGGGACAGAGGCTGGGACTGTCCAGGCTATAGAGTGTATGTGAGAGGAGAGAGAGCGAGGCGGCATCAGTGTGGCTCTGCTTTGAAGGTAAGGACCAAGTTTAAAGTGCATATTGCAGGTTAGACTATATTAATTTTACTAAAACACAGATAACATAACATTCATTTAATACTTAAGATTTTACAAAAAAAATCTTCATAATTTTACTACCTGGTTGGACACGGGCAGCAGATATGACATACGTAGAAGTAATTCCATAACTGTAGCAACCGGGAAGAGCCAGAACACGCCGGAGGGGCTGTGTCTCTCAACTGGCCTGGGAACTCCTTGGGGTCCCACCGGAGGAGCTGGAGGAAGTGTCTGGGGTGAGGGAAGTCTGGGAGTCTCTGCTTAGACTGCTGCCGGATAAGTGGAAGAAAATGGATGGATAGCAACCATTACGTAAACAAGGGCCAGAACCTCTCTAAATTACACAATAGTTCTGGTTAGACTAATAAAAACTAATGACATCACCTTTATTTAGTTAAATGAAGGTTTAAAGAGTTTTTTCCACAAACTGACACTTAACTGATGTAAAACTATGATAAATATTTACCACAGGTACTACCCCACCAATCCAAGTCATAATTAGAAAAAACATGAAACTTGTCACATGCATTGACAGTGGTTTTAAATACTTTTGAACACTTTTGCATGGAATTTGTTTCAGCTTTCAGGTCCAGCTTTGTAACTACGTTTTAGTGTTGCTTCCTCGTCAAAAGTGAGCGGTGATATAGATAGATTTTATTTTTTTGGCGCCACATATCAGCCAGATGGTAACTGACAGAGCTGTGTTTTTGAGCTATTACTTAGTGTATAAAGCACTTAGAAAGATGACAGTTTAAGTACGATAGCATCCTCTGCTAATGAGGCAAATGAACAGTGCTAATGGGAAGAACATACTTCTGCCACTGTTACGTCTGTGCAAAACAAATTAATGCTTACGGGGGAAAAAAAGAAAGGAAAAAATATCACAGGGGACTGAAAAACATCGCAGATTTCTGTAGAATCACTGAGCGAAGCACTAAACTCCATTAATCTGAGAAGAGAGAAACGTTATTTTGTTCATAATGATGAGTGACCAATGAGCTCCTTCGTTTCACATGCGTCACCGAAATAAACAAATGTGATTGCATGATCACGTTTTTTAGGCTCGAGACGCGATGGATGGCATGGGGACCACAATGATATCCCTCTGTATAAAAAACAGAGGGATATGTTCGAGAGATTGCGCTATAGAGTCTGCTGAAGTGTGCAGATGTTGTGAGCGAGGCCGAGGGCGGACACTGGACACAGCCTTTGACTTGACGGTGACGTTAACGTGATGTGAGGCTAGTCCTGTGTTGGTGCGGGACTGTGCTCCCTGCAGGCCTCAACAGTCTTGTGATGAATTAGTTCCAATTTCAAAATAGTTTCAGAGGCTTGGGCCGTGCAGTCAATGGAATTCCAAGAAAAAAGTTCAGCGCTACATAACTGCGAGTAGAACTCCTCAGTATCCACAATACAGCAACAGGAAAATACAGTGAAATTCACACCCCGGAATGTCTATGCTCGGAATTCTGAAGTTCTCAAAATGTCCTCTGCCATGAATGGTGCTGTTGTGAGGAGACATTTTGTGCCTCCAGCCCTTCTCTGTCCTCTGTCCCGTGTCCTCTGTCCTCACACAGCTCCAGAGCTCTCTGTACGGGACATGTGTTTATGTGGCTTTGGGGACAGCAGGACATATACTGTGACGTCTCACTGCAGACTGTGTGGAAGCAGTTTTGTTGTGGATGTTCTTGCTGTGCTGCGCCATAACTAACCATTTAAAACTAGACTGAAAACCTACCTCTTCTCCCTGGCATTTAATACTAGTTAGACAGGATATCTTGGTGTTTTACTGCACTTTTCCTATGCATTTTATTATCTGTCTATGTGTTTTTGGTTGACTTTTATGAAGCACTTTGGTCATGTGTAGTTTGTTATTTTTTACTTTTTATGTGAAGCACTCTAGTCAGATGAAGTTGTTTTTAAATGTGCTATATAAATAAAATTGAACTGAATTATATGGGGAAAGTGTCTAGCCAAAGGACACAACTGCAGTATAGACTAGTCAGAGCAGGATTCGTCCTTCGGTTTGGTGGATGAGTAACCACTGAGCCATTTTTATACGGATTTTTACTGTTGTTGACCTGAGAAAACGAAAAATTCAATTCTGTCAACTGGACAAAAGTTTTAGAGTGAAGACGTTTGGCCGCTCATCCAGGAGGCTTCTTCAGTTGTGGTCAGATTGCTGGTGGACCCTGCCGTATATCTGCCTGATGTGTCTGTTGTTGTTGTAGCTTCTTCTGAAAAACACACTTTCTCATAGAGTAAGTGGAGTGTATGGCCTCAGAGCTGTGTCTCTCCTGAGGCAGGGACGTGCTGCTGAAGCTTCTCTGGTGCCCTCAAGCTGCGATCTCTACTGTCACACTGTAATGCTCATGTTCCTCTCCTCTCCTCTCGTATCCTTCTCTCCTCCTCTCTCCCCTCTCTCTCTCTCTTCCTTCTCTCTTCTCCTATCTGTCCTTCCCTAGTCCTCCTCTCTCTCCTCTCTCCACTCTCTCCCTCCTCTTCTCTTCTATCTGCCCTTCCCTCCTCCTCTCCCCTCCCCTATTCACCCCTTCTCCTCTCCTGTCTGTGTTCCCCTTCTCCTCTCTGTCCTCACTTCTCCTCTCCTCTATCTCTCCTCTCTCTCCTTTCTCACCCCTCTTCTCCTCTCTCTTCTCTCTCTCCTCCTCTCCCCTCCTCCCCTCCTCCTCTCTGTTGTCTCTTCTCCTCTCCTCTCTCTCTCCTCTCTCTCCTTTCTCCCCCCTCTTCTCCTCTCTCTTCTCTCTCTCCTCCTCTCCCCTCCTCCCCTCTGAAGAACAATGCTTTCTCTCACACTCCTGTTTGTTTTGCCTTTGGGACTTTCATATGTGCGAGTGTCAATAGCTGGTCCAGATCAGATTCCACACAGTTACTGTTGTAGTTCTCGGACTGGTTTCAAAGTAACACTTCAGGCTGCAGTATTTTCATAGTAATATACACAAAATGATGTCGTCACTGTGTTTTAGATGAAATTTCAGCATTTCATTGAAAAATATGATATTATTGTTGTAGTTGGATAAATATGCAGATAAATTCTAAGAACACGATCAGTGATTCTCAGTCTGTCTACATCTCCAAAGCTTAAAATGCTCTGTTCCACCTTGTGATGTCATGTAGTGGTATTTTTCAAGTTAATAGCTACCTTTTAACTTTAGTTCAGTAAAGATAGGTAATTCCAGGGCTGAAATCACCCAAATGATTTTAGTGAAGGTGTATGGAGTTTAAAAACACAGCGGAGCACTTCCTGTATTACCACATGACATCACAAGGTGGAACGGAGTGTTTTCAGTTTGAGAGAAGAATGCAGCCTAAATATGCAGGGTTTGTGTGTTAAACATGAATGAAACAAAACACAACTCCAGGTCTGTTTGTGATGAGGAAAAAACATTATAACATTGATCAGAAAATAGAGTAATATGAGCCTTTAAGCTGTGTGTGATGAGGAAAAACATTATAACATTGATCAGAAAATAGAGTAATATGAGCCTTTAAGCTGTGCTTATTCACACTTGTTTCATTAATACTAAAATATCATACTCCGTTCAAAGGAAAAAATGTAACGCTGGATACACATTTCAATAGCACAATGACGTTTCTATACAAAAAGAGTCATTTTCAACTCAAAATAATTGTAGTTTCTTTCATGTTACCATGTAGTCTTGTACCAGTACTACTATACTAAAAATATTCAGTAGATGTATTTTTGTGTCTAGTTTCAGTAAAAGTTTTAGTATTGATTAGTACCTGGGTTTTGTTATCTTTGACAGCCCTGACTCACTTCTATTTGAGTGGTCCAGTATTGATACTTTGCAGCTGATGTCATCAATATTCTCTGGGGGTGTGAAGCTAACTGGAGGCACTGCTGTATCTGAGGCTGTGGGTCCCATCAATACCTTTAAAAATCTGGGGTAATCCATAGGACCTCTGAAATCACGCAGTAATTTGGGTGGCCTCTTCCACGTCCGGCGCTTTAATGAATTTGTTGGTAGCCACGTCAACCATCTCTCAACAGAACAGGTCGAGAACAGGTCCCTGAAGCCTCCCAGTTCATACAAAACTATGGTCACTCACTTTGGCAATGGAACTGGTGTGGGGATAGTAGTTTCTGCTGGTCGCATACAGGGATCAACCAAAACACAAAGCCAGACTCACCCTGAAGTTCTCCATCAGGACAACATTCTCCCTCCACTCCCAGCGTCGCACCTTCGTCTACCGCTCCCTAGTCGGAGTTGGCGGCAAGGACAGGTCCAGGATAGTTAAAGATATTGATGTACTTAGAATCCGCTGCCTCTCTCGTCTTCTGTAGCTCATAATGAAGTGGATGAGCTCTAACTTTACTGTTAAGTGCGTATTTAAAACAGTGAGTGCCTCAATAAGCTACTGTGCTCTCGGAGTTGTTTGTGTTTTTCCTGGTCTACTAAAACTATAATTTGTAGGCTTATATCTGTGATGTAATGGCACTGTTTTATGGTGTAAGATTACTACAGCGTGATGCGGCTGGAGCAGTAACTGACTTCCTGTAGCTAACTGGATTAATTCTCGATACGCTGTAATCTCAGTGTTATGTTTGAGGTTAAATGACCAGGATACTTAGGTGCATGTAAACACACTGTAGTACTGTAGTGGTAGTAGCAGTCCCACTCCTTCCCTCGCTCTCCCTCTCCTCTCTTTTCCTCTCTCATCCCCTCTCTATGTCTCCTCATGTCTCTCGTCTGTCCTCCCTTCTCCTGTGCTTTTTCTCTTTTTTGCTCTCTTCTCCTCTCCTTTAACCCCTTCATATCTCCTTCCCTCTCCTCCTCTCCTCTTTTTTCAGTCCCCAAACCCCCTCTCCTCTTCTGCTTCCTACTCCGGCCCTCTCCTCCATTCCCTCCTCTCCTCCCCTCATCCATTCTTTTCCTCCTCTCCCCTATTTCTCTCTTTTCTGTCCTCTCTGTTCTTCCCTCCTCTTCCTCACCTCTCTTTCTCTTCCCTCTCCCCTCTTCTTCTCTCCTCTCTGTCCTTCCGTATTCCTCCTCCTCCTCTCTCTCTCCTCTTCTTCTCTCCTCTCTATCCTTCCCTCCTCCTCTCTGGCTGTCCTTCCCTCCTCCTCCTTTCCTCTCTCTCCTCCCTCCCCCTCTTCTCTCCTCCTCTCTGTCCTTCCGTCCTCCCCTCCTCCTCCTCTCTCTCTCCCCTCCTTCTCTCTGCTCCTCTCTTCTCTGTCCTTCCTTCTTCTCCTCTGTCCTCCCCTACTCCCTTCCTCCTCTTCGTCTTCCCCTCTTCTCCTCTCTGTCCTCCCCTCCTCTCCTCTGTCCTTTCCTCCTCCTTTCTCTCTCTCCTCCCCCCCTCTCTGTGCTTCCCTCTTCCTCTCTGTGCTCCCCTCCTCCTCCTCCTCCTCCCCTCTGCAGAACAATGCTTTCTCTCCGTGTGTATGAGCAGTCGTCCTCAGTGCTGCTTCCTGTTGTGTGCTGCAGAGGAAACGTCACAGATAGAGTATATTGTATTGATTTGAGAAGAATCCCAACTACTTCCTGACAGGATGTAGTGTCTGCTCCTGTCTCTGTCCTGTAGCCTACATATAGATGTGCTCCAGAACATGTCAGCTGGCTTTCAGGAGATAAACGTTTTAAAGGTGAACTATACAACTTTTCTGATGGTACCATAGGCTGTATATATAAATGGACATAGTTATCCTGCTAGGTGCCTCGTTCTGCGCCCAAGTGATTATGGGTGCGCTTCCAGCTCCACTGACTCCAATTCACTTTACAATGGAAGACTGTCGAACTTCTCTCCATAACTGCTGCTGTCACGCTCGTCATTTTGGTCTTAAAATGTTTGTATTAACCCGCTCTACACGATCCTGGTATTTTTATTTTGCTATTGTGTCCATAAATCAAAGTTACCTTCAACAGCCTCGCTTTGGACTGGCTTTTTGGTTGCTATGATACTCGCTGTTGGAATTCCTAATATGGAATTCTGCTCCAAATTCTCCCCTATAACTGCCCCAGCCTCGATGAGCTTCATTTGACTGGAGCTGAACACTATGGGTGACGTCACACTCACTTAGTCCACTTCTTTATACAGTCTGTGGATGGTACACATCCGTCTATCTGGAGTTGTTATTGGTTTGCCTAGAATGTTCCGTAGTATGGTATTAAATGTATTCCTCTCCAATAAAACAAACAGCAGGTGACGGCACTAGACTAATTCACAGGTCAGATCTGTGGAAAGGCTCACAGTAAGAATGCATGTTTTTCAGAGTATTTTAAATTAATGAATTAAATAAAGACAAAACACTTGTATCTCCATGGAGACACACCCTCCACCAGAAAAGTTACACAGTGCATCTTTAAATGATCAAATGTTTATTTCTGTGCTGCTGGCTCAGCCTCTTCAAAGAAACTAACAGCGGATTTTCACTCATGGAATAGAAATGGTTCCTCAACATTGCTGAATATCTGCGTATGACCCAGAGTTTGATTATTTATTTTTTTAATACCTCAAGTACAAAGCTGTGGGCTTTGTACTTTTAAGTGTCTATTTAAAGCAGTGGTGGAACGTAACAAAGTAAAACTAGTAAAGTACTGTACTGAAAAAGTAAAAGTATTTTTGATTACTATCTGAGACCTGCTGAAAAGCCTGTGGGGTTTATTTTTAACACGTTCATAATTTGGGCAAACAAAAATAGAGAAATAAAAACAGGAGAAAAACTATCAATTCAGTTGTTTCTGTTGAACAAACATAATGGTGTTATCTGCATGCAACATATTAAAGAAGCACTATGTAACTTTTCTTGTGTCTGCCACCTACCTCCACAGTATTAAAGCTTACTTATCTTCATGCAGACGAGTAGGTCAGATCTGTGGAGAGGCGACACCCCCCCACACGCTGTTTTTGTGTTATGTAATTGAATAAATGCAAAATAAATGTACTAACATATTGTGAAACATTACAGAAAAGTTACACAGTGACCCTTTAAGCAGATAGACATCGCTGGTGGTGGTGAAGAGGAGGAGATGCAGAGGCTGAGCAGGTTGATGGTTCTGCTGCTGCTTTGATGTTGGGATGGAAGAGGGTTACAGCTGAAACAGGCGGATAAATGAGGAGAGTGTATTTTGGGGCTATAGTCCTTTAGTAGTCCATCATTTTATTTAAATAATAAGGATTTATATGGGACAGCAGTAGAAAGGAGAAGTGAGTGAGTGAGTTAGCTGCAGATTTGGTATTTTTTGGTATTTATACGTAAAAGGCAGATTAAACTCACACGATTACAAGTTTACATATTTATATAAAGTCCGTTTCATAGTTTTTTTCTGCATAAAAAGTTGTTTGGCATGAACTCCCCCTGCAGGTGTAGTCCTGTGAGTGCAGTTTGGGTCAAATACATAGAGATACGTAACAGTTTTGAGAGCTTTTGCCACGGCCCCTTTCTATTTGACTAATCAATCGGCAGGACGAAGTCTTTAGTGCACCAATTATTTCTATGGTTGACTACAGACCTAGCGTAGTTCTGTGGATGTCTGGAGTTGTCCTTTGCCCCTCCTCTACCCGCCCCAGATGGTGTAACTGAAGTGCAGGCTGGTGGACTCTCAGTACAATGGTGTGATTAGTCTGCTGTGTAGAGCATTGACCTTCATTGATTGGTTCTAGTTAAAGGGGTCAAGCCGTTAGCATCCACCGCTGCGTCAGTCCAATCAATATGTGCCCAGCCTGACAGTGCAGCAGGGGCGCACCTGTCTCCATGGAGATGTTATTGCTTGGCCTGGAATGTTCCAAAGTATGGTTTTAAACTTAGCCATCTTGTAGTGCCATGGTACTAAATTTGGAGCGAGTTCTATATTTTTAATTCCAACTGCGAGTATCCGAAGCGAGTCTGTTGAAGGTAACGGCCCTTCCCGCCCGCACCACTGTTTTAGCAGGGAGCAGGTCCTTAGCAACTCTAATCAGACCTGTTGCTAACGCTAGCAGGAGCAACCTCAGGAAAAGAGGGCACCTGATTTGTCTGTTATTAATGTTCATATCTGGATTTATGGGCAAAATAGCAAAACAAAACGCCAGGATCATGTAGAGCGGGTTAATATGAACATTTTAAGACCAAAATGACGAATTTGACAGCAGCAGTTACAGAGAGAGGGGTGACAGATTTTCAATAGAAAGTGAATTGGAGCCAGAGTCAATGGAGCAGGAAGACTATTTGAAATGGTATAACTACTGTACATTTCAAGTTGTTCTGTAGTGCGGCATTGTTCTTAAATGTATGGGTAACAATACACCAGATGCCCTTCCTGCGGCAACCAGGTACTAATACTAACTAGTGCACCTGAGCAGCTAACTTGAAAACCATATTTAAACATTTCTTCACATTGGCTGCGCTGAAACAAAGGATCATGGTCTATGTAGTTCTCTATGTACTTCTTTTAAACAGTACAATTTTAGGCAGGAACTTATTTGAAGTTGCGTAAATTTTATTGTGAGATTTTCAATTCCTTAATTTTTGCGTGTTTGAAAATGTATTGTTGTCTTCTCCTTTCCAGATGTCATGGCGTCCGACCTACCGAAGCTCCAAGTTTCGAAACGTTTACGGGAAAGTGGCGAACCGCGAGCACTGCTTCGACGGCGTGCCCATCACCAAGAACGTGCACGACAGCCACTTCTGCGCCGTCAACGGCAAGTACATCGCCGTGGTGACGGAGAGCGCGGGCGGGGGCAGCTTCATCGTCATACCCATAGGCCAGGTACGTTAATGCTAATGCTAATGCTAATGCTTTTTTATTAATAATTAGAAATATACAATAGTACAAACACAAAACAGCAAGAGGCTCAAGCATTCTCATTTACATTCACAGGCCATGTGCAAAAATAATACTGTAATACCATATGTAAAACAATAAATACAATAATACATTTTATATTCCAAATTCTGTACGTAGTGCTTTTGTTTTTAAGGCTTTTGGGTTAGTACAATATTTTAGAGAGTTTATATAAGAGGATAATAAAGACTGGAACACAGTACAATATTTAGAGAGTTTATATAAGAGGATAATAAAGACTGGAACACAACAAATTTGGGTTTCTGGCTAGCAAATTTACAACAATGAATATGATATTTTGATAATATTAGGATTAGAGCTAATGCTAATGCTGCTATTGCTGTGAGGGGGTGCAATGGCGTCACAGCTAGAAGTTTGTGAGTACCTCCCATTTATTATAATAACAGGTCCCACTATTCAGAACTATTTTGCTCTGAATAAAGAGCAAACAGAGCAGGGAAATTTGATTTATACTTCATGCATCGCAAAATAAACAGCTGATTTTAACAATAATTTCATGATAGATCTGCACAGTGTAATTATAGGTTTACGGGTGTCCTCTGTGAAGAACATGCAGACCCTATAAGACCATGTAGACCCAGAACAATGTCCTCTGGCCCGTAGTCTTTGTTTAGAGCACATGCTTCCACTTAGCTTTTTGTTTGTTTCTCATAATGTGATAATGATGTTTGTTGCAGTTACAGAGGACCCTGCGTTCCTCAGAGTTGCCAACTTTAGATTTTCTGCCAGTGTTGTAATGCAAGAGCCAGTAACCCATTAACGCATGGCAAAACACTTGTAAACCGTAGCAATGGAAATGATGGTAATTCTTATTAAAAAAATCTAATTGTTGCATTATGTGTTAACATCATGTTGACAATAGCCACGCTACATTCCTAACTGTTGTGAAAGCTGCGGTGGTACTTTGAATTCCAGCCTTTGTGATTTCCTAATTGTGTCCATTCAAATTGTGATTTTGATTCATCTTGCAGCCTTAGTGCAGTGGAATGTGTTGGTGGTGTTTTATGTTTCCAGTTATTCCCTTTTGCCTTTTTTGTACACCTTTCTCAATATGTTGGGCTTATCTGCTATTTTTGCAATGGTAAACTTAAAGTGCATAGAGCTGATGATTAGTATATTCTGCACTGTCAGGAGAATTTGGAGGAGGAAGTATCAAGTGGTGCCTCTTAGGGTGTGCTCACACTAGCCCAATCAACCGTACATTTGTCCAGTGTGAGTGCAAAAGAACCATGCCCGTGTTCCTTTAGGACTTTGGCCCAGTTGGAGGAGGTGGGCCAAAACCTGGCACGGCTGCTCATGTACGCGCACAATCACGATTTATGTTTACAAGCCCTGTCTTGTGTGCGGAGAGGATAAGGGGAAAAAGTGAATGAACTCTGCTCCAAAACTCACAGCGAATCCACGTTCACCTTCAGTAAGGACTGTGACATACAAGTTTTGAAGCCTCATTTCCTGTTGTCCTTGCTGCTCCACACTGTTGTTTAATCCATAAACTCACAGAGGAGTATCACAGCAGGACTTATATCTGCCCTCACTGTTAAGAGATATTTCATGTCGCTGGACTTATTTTCTCAGCTAAAGCGATAGCACTGCTGTGCTACCTGTAATCAAACAGCGTCGTTGTCACCGGGTCGTGGCTTGGTTCGGTTGTGCAGGGGTGAGCGCGGGCCATAGAACTTTACGTAATTGTGCTTGAGCACGGCACAGTTCAAAAGTCCTAGTGTGAGTGTGACCTTACATTGAGCTGAGCACTTAGAAGTTTTCTAAACACTCAAAGACGCTGCACAAAGATACACTTAGAGCTCTGTGTGATGAAAGGTCAAAGCTCAGACAGTGTGGAGTGGGCAGAGCTGCAGGAGAGAAGAGCTCACATTGATACTTCGTAGTACTTTCTTGTCTATTCCCATGTGGCCTTATTTCTGTGTAATCCCTCAGTCGTCCAGTAGGTTCCATAGTGGTCCATGGGCGTGTACTAGTCTGTGTGTCTTATACTTCTGATACAGCTCAACATCATTCTAAAACTATTCAGGAAAAGTTCATTTCTGTCCTGTGAATGTGACTTTTTTAGTATCGATACCTGCTCAAATGAGTATGTAGTTTCGATATTAGTTTTAGTATCCATTTGTATTTGATTTCAATACTTAATAGAAAAGACAATATTAAATTATGAATGATGCTGTTCTCCATCACTTTAAACCCAGAGTGGATACACGCTGTTGTAAGCACTTCTGTCCTGCTGAGCCAACTCTTTTACAATGTGCAGATGTCATACTGTAGTTTATGTGAGCCAGAGTGAGAAGAGTCATGATTGTTCAAGTTCAGTTAAATTTACTTGAGTAGCTTTTTCGTAACATTGTAATTCTTTGAGTAGTTTTCTAACCCAATACCTTTACTCCTACTTGAGTAATATATTTATTATTGAAGTAACAGTATTCTTACTTGAGTAAAAGTTGTAAGTCTACAGGTGACACATTTTTATGTTGACAAAATGAAATGATTTGAACATTTGTGTTTCTTGCACCTCTCCTTCAGATATGATTTAGTTTGTCTCATTTTTGGGATATTGATGTTTTGTCCTTCTAATTAAATTAACTTCAAATTATGGATCACATGTTACGTCCCGACAGTTACTCTTACAATTACTATTACTTGAGTAGTTGTTTCTCCAAATACTCTTACTTGAGTAATTTCTTGGACCACTACTTTGTACTTTCACTTGAGTAATATTATTTTGATGTAACTTTACTCTTACTGAGTAGTTGTTGACCCAAATATTTTTTTACTCTTACATGTAAAGTAATATTATTGTGAAGTTATTTTAGTCTTACTTGAGTCACATTATTTGGCTCATCACAAACAAACCTGGAGTTGTGTTTTGTTTCATTCACACATGTTTAACACACAAACCCTGCATATTTAGGCTGAAAACACTCCACCTCCACTCCAACTTGAAAACTACTGCTTCATGACGTCACAAGGTGAAATGGAGCATTTTGAGCTTTGGAGATGTAGACAGAGTAATAATAAAGGGTTACTCAAACATGTGGATGAAACAAAACACAACTCCAGGTATGTTTTTGATGAAGTAACAGCATTATAACATGGCTTAAGGTTCACAAGAGCTAGTTTTGTGTAATATAGGACCTTTAAACTAACTGTACTCAGTGGGCTCTACTTAGAATTCTCATAGCTTATAACGTTTAACCGCAATTACCATAAAAAAAGTTTATAAAAGCAGACAGAGGTTTGCAATATAAGGACCTGAAAGCTGTAACTAGTCAAGTCCCAAGTCAATATGTTTTAAGTGTTTGAGTGGAGTGACAGGCCACAGTCCAGAACCTGAGTACTACAAATCTGCTATGAGCTACTACCTGCACCACCTGCACCCAAAACCAAATTCACATCAAAGCACGAATGTTTAACCTTTCTTCATTCCATTCTTGTAACCACAGACTTGTGTAAACAGACCTGGTGTTTGTGTGTAGTTACAGGTTAACAAGGACCAGTGATACAGTTTGAGAGATGCAGAACTGTGAGAAAGTGAGGTTAGGGTCGTCAAAAGTATCACAAACAAGATACTAATCCATACTAAACTAGTATCGAAACTAGATACGCATTTGAGCAAGTATCGATACTGAAAAAAGTCACATGAGCAGGACAGAATGTGAGCTTTCCTGAACAGGTTTAATGTGCATTCGAGCTTTGTCAGAACAAATATAAGACCTCATGCTGACATAAAGAGGAAAAATTTTCGTAATAGGTATCGAGTATTGAGTCAATTCTTTATTATCAAAATTGAGTTAGAATTTTTAGTATCATGACAAACACTAAGTGAGATATGGTTATATTGTTCCCAATATGGGGTCCGGGCACTGGGGTCTGCTACAGTGAAATGAAATAAAAGGAATAGAATCGTCTGCACAGAAGT